>JANSTR010146165.1:0-19090 GCA_025434805.1 Antipathozoanthus remengesaui | reverse complement strand
TGTTTTTGTTATCGCTTCTCCTTTTGGACAAATTATATTTTAGGCGACATAACACCCCCTCCCCCCTCCCCTACTCTCTCCGCTCTGTGATCAGCTCTGCGCTTTCCTGAAGGTCAGCGGTATTTGTAAAAGCAAAACAACAAGAGATGGCGGAATGACTCGAGACTCGAGTGGCTTCCAGAAAAAACGTGATAACTCCACTTGAAAGTATCAACAAGGCCGGATCGAAACAAACGTTGCTACCAGATCATAACGATAGTGCTACAGAGATGCATGTACATAAATGTGAGCACGTACTCGTCGTAAATGATCGAAGTTGTTGCACGAACTCTCGATGTCAACCAAGTAGGGTTTCATGAAAAATAGCAAACTTCGTGCAGTGGCCAGTAAAACAGAAGAAGAGTTCCCACCAATATTTTTTCTCAGGGGCAAACTGCACGATACGAGCTTTCATTACATACAAAGCTCAGGTCCTAGGTAAGTGCAGATTGAGTACTACGGTCCTGCCAAGTAGTTGTGTTTTCAGAGGTTATGACACTACCGTTAAGCGGCTTTTCATTTCGTTTGTCGCCGAGCAAAAATCTTTGAAACCAGGAACTTTACTACCTGTCACCGAAAAGGTGTTGAGTTACACTACAATGTCACAAACGAAGGATTTCTGAAAATATTTTGTCTTCGCGCACGAGTCTCTTTCTTTTGCCTGATTTTCGAGGTTGAAGAGAGCAAATTTCAGCGGGTCGAGGCACGCGATCTTTCACGTCGTACAATTTTCATCCAAATGAAAATTTCTCCATTCTAATTACGATTTTGTTACTTTCATAGTATGTGCTAGAGATGAGCAAATTAACAGCGAAATCTATTTTATGAACTGCAATGATCCTGAGGAAATTACAAAGACTGCCTCTTAACGTCTCTGTCCATGGACAGCGTGGCGAAAGAAGACTCACACAAAGTTGAACCCTCGAATAAGGATTGAATCCAAGACCTCCTGACTGGCAGTCAGCGATCTTACCAACTGCGCTGATCTCACACACACTGAGGATACTGAACTGAACCCGGGACCTCCTGACTGGCAGTCAGCGATCTTACCAACTGCGCTAATCTCACACACACTGAGGATATTGAACTGAACCCGGGACCTCCTGACTGGCAGTGAGCGATTTTACCAACTGCGCTAATCTCACACACACTGAGGATACTGAACTGAACCCGGGACCTCCTGACTGGCAGTCAGTGATCTTTCCAATTGCACTAACCTCGCACACAGAAGCCGTCAACTTTTCAACAAAAGCAAAATGTTGTATAGACTCTTGCTGATGCGAAATTAGAAACGTACAGGAACTAAGGTAAAATCGTGTGACCGGTCTGGCATGTAACTTACTTATCTATCAGTGAGCTTGGGAGGGCAACGAAAGAACAAAATTGCATGTTAAATGGGTCATGGTAAACTTCCTGACTCACATTGTCTGCCATTAATAATTTATGCTATAAAAAGAATTAAAACGAAAAAGTAACTTTCTTTATATAGCTCTATGATTGTTTTAGAATCATTTTTGTCTTGAAATAACTATCATTATCTAATATGTTTACGATATTGTAGTATATTTTTGTTTTTGAATAGACGGAAGGTTCAAGGACACGATAAATATAGTTACATTGGTTCATCAAGTGTTTATTGTTTATGAACACATCGACAGATTCTGCATTTGACGTCGCTTTTTGTTCGAATGCTTCAACGGTATGTGATTCGAATAAGAACTGGTCAGCTAAACAAGAAGGCTGTGTTGATATATTTATTTAATTTATGAGCAACGACAAAATAAAGGCAATTAAGGTACTCCCCCATCAAATCATCTTTCACATAAAAGAGAATTTTTTATCAACATTTGAAAAAAATTTTGAATTCGCAAAATAACAGTGACTACTATAGTGCAACACTACATAAGAATCCGTCACTTCTTCCATATTATTTCCTATTATATTTATTATTTTTTGAAACGATAAATTGACACCTGTGTAAAGACAGAAGGACACGAAAAATGTAGATTGATAGGAGGAAGGATCGTGGGTAGATACATGGACGGCTTGGTGGAGAGAGTTTGGCTGTGCAAATCGATCCATTATTTGACTGGTGAACTACGATATATAATGAGTTAACAAACGAACTGAGAAGAAGAGCAGAGGAAATTTCCGGTGTATTCATTTTACTTGATCATCTTTCGCCTGACAAAATAGATGAATCAGTGGATGGAGAGATTGCCCATAGGATACTTAATAATAGAGGTATTGAAAGATGCGCGATTGGTTGAGATGTATTACAGTCCTAGAAGGAAATATATACCATCTATAGAACACAATTCTTGCAGCAGCTGGCCTCAAACTATGAAACAACGTACTGATGGGAATAAGGAGTGGCCCCACTGGTATGTTTGAGTAGAGTCTTTCCAGAAGTCCTTATGATACTGCTGCGCTCGATTGAGTTGATTTTGTTGGTTTGAGTCGTTAACGGATTTCCCGAGTGCTATTTGTCGTAGCATGTTAAAAAGCGTAATCTACGATATTATTTATTATTATTATGAATATTTGGTTGAGCCAAACATAGACTAATAAATATATAAGAGAAAGGAGGCTTCGATGAATGAACGTATACACCACGAAATGGATGGACCGAAGGCGTGAGGGATAGATGAACGGAATGATGGATTAGTGGATGGATGACTGACTGGCTGATACGTGTCGTGATCGTTTAAGTTGAATCGGTGGAATAGCCATACGGATGAATAGATTTTGGGCCCCGCAAAGAGACCAAAACCCCAGGAGGCATCGTAGTAGTCCCCGCGTGTGCATATGTATAGGATTTAAAAGAAAAATTAAAAATTTGAAAAAATATAAGTGTGTATATGGTTCAATCAATCTTGATTTGCTGAAACTGGGTGGTATCGAGTAGTTTTCAGTGCTGCGCAAAGGGAAGTCAGCAGATTGTCACGCGGGCGCGTGCGTTGGTCTTGATTCGTTCTGATTAGCTGGTTTCCATAGGCCTTGTGAGACTTTACGTTTGGAAAGGTTATTTTGGAAGGTTTTTTTATAGCAAAAGCACGGTTAGTATTCTTCACTGCAGCGATTTCTTTTATAATTTTCTCTGAATTGAACGTCGGATAGTTTAGATTTATGATTTTGTCAGGCACATTTAACACACTCGAACAAAAAACTTCAAACATTAGCAAATAAAGACTGAAGAAAACATCCAAAAGATTCACAAACATATTTCATCTAGGTTTCAGTAAAACACGTATCACTATATTTGATCTGAGTAAATGAATTTCTTTCTACGTTGCGTAACTTTAAAGGAGTTGCATGGATAGTGTAACCAGACTTCCAATATACATCGCGTTAATATACATGCACAATAATAAATGATGTTTTGTTAAGATATATAGCCTCAAGATTTTGATTCAATACGTGTCAACCGCATGTGCTTAACCTCTATCTTTAATAATAAAAAACATAGCAAAGATTTGTTTAAAATAAAATATATAGTAAAAGGCGGGGGCAGCATTTATAGTGAAAACTGTTACTAGTATTATAAATTAGATAGACTGGCCCTAAATATAATAATGAAATGCTGCTTGGTAATATTTTTGAGAATTCAAGAAGTAACTTATTACCCTTCATTGTTTTACCAATTGTTTCATGCCTCTTTGTGAGTTTAATTTTGAGATAATTCAGAACTTTTACATTCGGTAACAAATGCCTTTTACCACAAATCGTGGACGCACACTTTAGATACCCAACAAGCATTTTTTGTTTTAACAAGAAATGAATAAACATATAGAAATCACTTCGATTATCTATAATCCACAATTCCAAATATAATACATGCATTTATATAAAACGTATCATAAAGTTCCTTTACGAAACGATTCGCGTTGTGCAAAACATTTATTTGTGGACTTAAGAATCACTCAAACAACAAATATAAAGGTGCTGTACAATTTTTGGTTCAAACATAAAATATTGGAATAGAATGCGCAAAATGTATCTCAAGTGCATTATAAAGACTGTTGTCAATTCTCTTGTTGCTATCTTCTCCTCCTTTGTCCGCTAAAATACTTTTTCTTCAGACTCCTGTCAATATTGAAGCTTGTGCAGTACTCGCGAGCGGACTGACACATCTCTTCGACAGCTTTTGCAAACTGAAATTTAAAGAGATCAAGAGATGTTTAGCGATAAAATCCAAACAAATCTGCCTTACTAATATCTTAAATTGGCGACACAGAGCATCCAATCAAATAGTTGCCTGAGGCAACCAAGTTTTGTATGGTCTCCGTGCGTCATCGGCACATTAGTTGCTGAACTTCAAAAAGATAAAACGATAAAACACACAAGAGAAAACTCAGAAAGGGAACAATATTTCATAGCAATTTTTAATTTCGTATTTTAACTTAGAAAACAATCATTTGACATTGTTTTTCTTGTTAGAGACAATACATCTTTCAGATAATATAGGTTTATTTTACTTCAAGAAAACGTCCTTATTTGGTTATCATACTATATCGCACAAAAGAAGACGCCTTTTAGTCGGATTCCTTATGAACTTACTATGTAGTGGTACCACGGGATTTTTTCCTGTTTTTTTTTTAATTTGAGGAACGACCTCAAGCTATACGATATATACAGTAAACTCTATTTATTCTGTTCTGTTTGAATCAGGCATTTTGTTCCATTATCAAAGAGAATCTTTCAAGCAAAGAGGTTTTGTTGATGTAAACTTGTTATGAGGGCAGAAGCAGATGTTTTCTTGTGTGAGGAACTATATCAGCAACGTTTATTACCAGAGGTTTGCTGTATCCACTTAAATATCAATATTTGTTCTTTGGATAACTATTAAAGTTTAACAATTCTAAACAAACGGTATCAGAAGCCGTTCCATCATATAACATAAATACAACAAAATCAACGCGAAAAATGTTTTTCTTCTACTGCTTACACTAGGAATAGCTTTTTTTGCAATAAGAGTTCGAGAGAACTTTGATTTCCACAGATTATTAAAATGGAGAATGAATAATCTTAATTTATGATATATGTGGTGGGAGACAGGTAAAATGTAATAACAGGTACTATTTCCAATTACAGTAAGGACGTAATATGACTCTTAGCCTTATCAAATATCGATAGAACTGTAACTGAAATACGCTTTTCAAACTAGTGAAGAACAGAAAGCACAAAATAGTTTCGCAAATCTTCAAGAAATAGGAAATAATACCTTAATTTCTCTTTTTCCGCTACGGTGTCCGACATGAGGCATAAACGCTAATGCTTGCCTCGCCACGGTTAACACGATCAGCAAGCAGATCAACTTTGATGCTTCCATCGTTGATCACTTCAGTTTTTCGGTTCGTCTTCCTTGGTTTTGTCTACAAGACTAGAGTGACCTCCCCCATGGACCTACTTGGACTGACTGTTTAGCCACTTAAGTACAAATTTAAACCCATAGCTTAACGCCCTCGATTTAATTAAGTTCGCACCTGCTGCTCAAACCTAAAGCCATTCAACGACAATAAATTTCAATGAAATACCCTGTAGTGCAGAAAAGGAAATGTTTACGCTCATTTATTACTGTGTAGGCCTGGTACTTATAGAAAAACCGAGTTTTTTGTATTGTAATCCAATCTGAACTGTTGTCTCCACTTTATAATTGACAATAGATCGGGAACTCGTTTTAAAGTAGATGAATCTAATAAATTTCACACAACAAACTCTTGGATTGAAGTGTAGAAAAATAATTGATAAGAAAGTATTAAGCTTGTAGATGAAAACATTTTGCGGAACAATATAGATATTTAAACAACAAGAGTAGCCATGAGGGCTAGTGCTATGATGATGTCTTGAGTGTTTTGCTTATAATGTTTGAGAGCTTCTCATACGTAGGCCACCAAAATAATTTGTCGCAGTATTCAGAAAGGAAATAATATCTTGGGAAACAATCAGTAAATATAATATACACAGGCATAATCAATGACTCCCGAAATCCTTTTGTTTTATAAGATTAATAATTTCTGTTGAATGTCTTGACATTGTTCATAACTCGGACATATTTGAGCCGTAAAAGCAATATCCAAGCAAATACAGTTTTGAATAAAAGAACTTTACACCACAATTTGGCAATTGAATTTTAATGTTTGTTGTGTAGAGTATTTTAAAAAAAATAACTGAAACCAGTGGGAACTGCAGTATCCTAAGAAAGACTAAATATATTTTCACTGCAATTTCTAAACCATAATCAAATTCGACATATGATTTAGTTTATGTAATAACAAAAAATACAAGATACACAAAAACATAGGTAAAAATGTGTGTAACGACACATTGGTAGATATAAAATTAAACTAATATTTTCTTTGTTGCTAATGTCTTATCCACTAAACAAATAAATTTAAAAGATGGTTGTTGATTTATGATTTCATCGAAGAGTTAATTTTATATGTTTATACTTATGTTATTAATTTCTATTTTGTTGGACTTTTGTTTTCTGATCAGTTATAAGATTTGCACAGACAAAGCTAATACACATATACTGATGAAAAAGAGCCTTGCTAACGGTGATAAACGTACGCTACAAATCAAGAAGATAAGCTTGCAGCAACAAAATTGTTGCATATTGGAATTGGATTAATAGTATTTGAATAATCGGTATGATTAATATTCTAGGATCTTGTAACTGATTAAAGATGAGTGTGAGAATCACGTTTCTAGGCCAAAGGAAAGAGGAGAGGGAATCACTAAAACTTTGCTAAGGCCTTTCATAGACCGAAAAAGGAATTTCACATTAAGAAAAACCACACTCTTGGTTGTTACTCCAACGTCCGTTTAAACCGTTTTTTTAATTTGTTTTGATCTGCAAAACAACTTCAACTGCCATTCAATAATCAAAGACATTTATTGAACACAATCTGCTCACAATGTTATATTTTCAGAGCAGTTATTGCAGATGCAAGGCTTTCTATCTTTACATTAGGAAAATTTGGGCCATTAGAGTAGATTGTAAATTGTGCTCTGAAGATCAGAACGTTATAAGAATCTGCAAGTTGTTACCAAGACATACACGGGGCCACTGCTTAATTGATGCATTCACATTTCTTTTCATAATTTGTTTTGACTGTGTTTGTTTTATTTCCCCATTCTTGCAGTTGTAGTCAAATGTAGATGGAGGTGATAAAATAGAATGAGAGGGCGTACTGAGGAAGGAAAGTGGTTAATCTCGGTAATATGGTTCCTTCAGTTTTATCCACAGATTACATTTAAACTTTATGAAGACCATAACAGAAGTCGCCTACGCATTTTGACTTTCTTATATAATTTTTCTTCTTATGTAAACGGTCTCATTTTAAATTCTTCTTTCTTAAAATGGCAGAATTAAGTCTTCTGTCAAGCTTCCGTATTATAGTTTTATTAGTAATATACAGCATCGGCATTGTGCAATTCTAATTTCTGATCTTAAAGATCCAAGACGATTCTCTTTACGCTGAAACAGACTAACAAGACTAGAGTTCCAATTTATTTCAGGGTAATTGTTAACACTTTCCGTTGTTGGTAACATATTTAACGTTGTTTTCTAAGAAATATTTTGCTGTGTTTTCTGACAGAAATGCAATGCCAATAACAGTAATTGTATTTATTCCATATTTAAACTGTTATTTTATCAGCTTATAAAACAAATATAACATGGTATTTTAAGAATGAGATTTATTATTGGTGCGGCCGCGGGACATCTACAAAAAGAAAATCAATTCATATCCAAACGTAAATTCAAAGTTGTTTATGTTAGATGTGCTTATCTGCGAAAACGCAGTTCATTCTTTAAATCTTTAAAGTATCCAAGACCGTTATGTACAATCTGCTTCTACCCATATTTGACACATCTGTGCTCAGTAGGAGTCAATTTGTTTGGTTTGACACTAGAAAGAGGCCGTTTGCCGGCGGAATTTCACAAAAGAAAACACTGGAAGAAACAAAGGAAGATGTCTCCCACAAACAAGGTTAAATAGATAAGGTGTAAGGAGAATGGCAGGCCAACAAAGCTTGGCTCACTTTCAGTTTCTAAATGTTGTCCAGTTTGCTGGTTATCATTCACAACCAAGGCTGATTTTTATATTGCACTGAAGGAACACGCTAATTGCGCTACACATGTTATGGTTCATAGATGTTCTCTGTTTGAAAGGGGAGTTTGGTGTTGGTTTTCTAATTCCGCGAGTCGCTAGGCGGTTACTTTAATATCCTCGCGATCCAGTTAAGTCATGCAAACAAGTTGGTCCAAAGTTTACTAGTTGTCCCCTCCCAACGAGTTGGTTTCACAAAATACAAGGCAGTTTGCCACAAGATAAAGTTACATTCAATTACACGTATTTTGGCATTGCTTATAGTGTACCTTTTAGGCCTGATTTAGGAGTGATTCTTTTTATTAGCTTTTTCCCAGATGGGAGAGGGACACTGCTACAGGTTTCCCCAATTACAGCAGGCCCTTGTGGAGGAAGAGGTGACAGTCCACAACACCGGCATTAGCCTACTCCTATCGACAAGTGCGTGGGTTCTTTTAAGTCCCCCGATAGAACGTCGAGAGACGTCGAGATTGCTTATGACGTTACAAGAGCTAAGTGTCCGTGCTCAAGGTTGAGCGACCAAGAGAATTTATGAAAAAGCTGAATAATAGATTTTCTAGTTTGTTTTAAATTGGAACGGATAATGTCTAGCAAGCCACATTGGATGTTTTTACTGAACGCGCTACGTGTACCAATGTTCATTTTGTCGCTTATGTTCTGTTTGTACAGTACCAATTCACTCTTCTTTATAAGCTGTGTCCTGTTCTTGACCAGGTAAATTATTTATTTTGGTCGTTGGTTTACGCACGCAGTGTTCAAGAACCTGCTACATTTGTGTTTATTCGCTCTTCTTGTATGGTTTCATGCAAAACTTTGTGAAGCAGAGAGTGCTAGTTACCTGTTCTTGTGTTTTACTTTTTCTTTGTAGCAACACCGGTTTCAATTCAACGTTTTTGCTTTTTTTATTTAAAGTGTAAAAGAGTTTTGATTCGGTCACATTGATGTTGAATATTTGTGATTACTACTGGATAGCAAGAAGGAAAATTAACCAATCAAGTGCTGTTTGGTTCGTTCTGCAAAGTTGCCGGCTCTTGATGTTCCAAATTGTGTTTCCCTAATTAAACTTTAAACTTACCATTTTGGAGTTGTGCAGTTTTAGAGAGAGCACTTCTTTCACAAATCACAAGACTGTGTTCATTATTGTTTGTTTTATGCGCCACATATAAAAAGATCTATATACGAAACCCTTCAATCCCAAGAGTTTATATTAAAGGAATGCCCGAACTAATTCTAGCAAACATTTATTCAAATCCATCAACAATTACTGGCTTCAAAGAGCGGCATCGCCTTTGCTAATTTGCTAAGACTGAATTACTTACTAAATTGGATCTTTTACATCAATAGCGTTGCATCTCTTTGGAAATATGCGACAAAGAAGTGAAGAGAAAACGTTCTTAAACAAAAATATTCAAAGAAGATCGTTTTGAACAAGAGGGCGGCATCTTCGAAGTTAAAGCTTGCTTCCATCCAGCTGGAACAATTCAGTATACTTCATTTTGATCAAGCCACCCACACAGCGCCAAAACAAACTTTGTCAAAGGCAAAATCCCAAACTTTTGAGATCTTTCTATTCACAAGAAGGGTTAAACATAGACGGTTTACAGAGAAGAGGTTAGGATCCAGAAACCATAAATGCAAACGCAGTAGCTGAAATCCGATTTAAAATTAAGGCAGTGAGACTAAAACAGAAAGTATACAATCTCAAAGCAATAACCTGATATATAGTCACCAGAAACTGACGTATAATAGAAAACGCTCCAAAATCTTGTACCGTTTTCCCAAATTCCCTTCACCAAGCACGATCCTTTGAGCAAGGCTGTGAGGCAAATGCAAACATTAATTAAACCCAAACAAATTTCCGGCTTTAAAGATTTCAGATTGCACACCAGAAGCATTGGCGGCGATCGTAAGACGACTACGACTACACCACCTAAAGTGTATGTTTCCCCTTGAAGTAAGCATCATAAAATCTAAACCTTCTTGAAGTCCTGTTTTCCTGATCTTCTATTGTTGTATTATTCCTACAAACGTTTTATCAATGAAGCAAGGTGCAGAGTCAAATATAGGAAATTTGAATTTTGCCTAGCTAGATGTTGTTTGAAATCTTCACTCTGAAACAGGTAATTTGGCAAATTATAAGTACGTTTGGCTAGATGAAAAGCACGTGTTTCTCGCATTTCTCGGACATCTCCAAACCCTACCCTTGGATCATAAAAGTGATATAGATGAATCATTTGGTAAGGATATTTTGATTAAGGATTAGGGTTTTTCGGATTGAATCACCCGAAACCTTTAACATCTCCTTCTGGCAGGTCGGCCTTTTTACAAAAGTCAGTTATCGGGTGTAGATTATCATGTTTGGCTAAATAATTTGAAAACTCGTATATTTGGCGTTGATCTGCAGCAAATAAGGTGGCTTCCGCGTACGCTAAGTGAATTCATAACGATTACTATTTTGTCTTTTGTTATCTTTTACTAACGCTTGTTCAGTAACTGTGCTCACATGGAGGGTTGTCTCCTCCTAAAACTAAGTTCGGCAATTGGCATATGTAGGATTTAATGGAGCCGAAACCAATTGCAGAATTTTAGAGTTGCGTTTCAGCAACATGTTTTGTCTTGTAATTTCAAATTGATAAGTGCCATGTTGATGTGACAAAGCGATAGACCAGGCCGGGTGTACACATTCTATACGGGTACACATTCATGAATACTTGCCTCATATCTACAAGCTTGACCACTTGGTTACATACATGGATACTTTCGTCTACACCTTATCTGAGAATGGAAATCAAACGCAGTCGACCTATTTGGACCTGCACCGAACTCGTAAGTCAGGGCATCGTAAAGATAAAGTTATACACAGGACGGTCGCTTTTAGTTCGATTACTGCCTCACAAGAACTCATTCCGAAGGTATGCACACCGCTAGTTGCAATATATGATGTCTATACGTGTAGAAAAACACAAGAAAGAATACCAAAGATGTTCATCTTTTTGCATCATCAACAACAACAAGGCTAATTTTCCAATCAAATTGCATTTTTCACAATACATAATTTAGATAGATTTTACATTTAAGATGCACGAGGGCTTCCCGAATAGCAACTAAGATAGGCGGCCAGGAACACCTTTAATTAAATGAAATTGTATAAGGTCAGAAAACCTGACAAAAGATAAGACAAATGTGCAAGAATAATAAAACACGGATAGAACATTAATAAGAAGTGAAGACTATTACAATAATACCAATATTACAAGACATATTACAAAAAAAAAATACTTGTAATGAGATTTTTAAAGATCGACAAAATCGTGCTAATTTCTAACACAAATTTCTCATTAAAATTAATGGCATCTTTCGTTTTTCGAATTATTTCTATTCCCTCATAGCGATATTTTCCGGTATTAAACCCTAACATGCAGTTCTGAAATTTGGTATTACAGTAATTCTTTACCTTAGTTTTCCATATAACTATAGTTATTACCATACGGTTATATGTGGTTCTCAAGAGATAAATAAAACAAACTTTCTGAAATCTTTTCGTGGGTACAAATATTTTCTGATTAATTTTACACCTATTATAAGAATTTTAAACGAAACAAGTAGTGTAATTTATTGGGAAATAAATTTTGACAGTTGTAGATAGTTTAATCAGCGTGGTTGTTTCACGCATGCTTCCATTCGGGTTTATTGTTCCGGTTTTCTTTTATCAGTAAATTCCGGCTTTTTGTGCAATATATGTTTAAATGTAAACAGAATCAGCATTAGATAGTTTTTGTGATTTTGATCGGAATAGGTGAGTAGACGATTATTGATTGAGTTTAATAGAATTGCTTCCTGAATGTTAGCTCTTCAATCCGCCTACTGCCAAACCTAAACTTCCAAAAGAAATCCTGATTAAATATTATTACTGCGGATGTTAATGTATATAATTAAATCAATCTAGCTCAGCACTGTTTATGGATGCTTCTATACTGATTGTGATGTATGTGAAGATAATACAAGTTACTCCTTTTTGAAATGTAGTTTATTGTAATGTTCCGATCCTTTTGAAATATATCTTACTGTTAACCCCAGAAAGCTCCTACCAAGATCCTTCTTCTACTTTCAACACATTTAATCAGATCGACTTGAAACTTGAAATTTTTGCATGCATGTATAATTTAGTTTCATTTGTACTTTCAATAAAGTGTAATCAAGGGGTTTGTCAGTAATGGGTACAATGGTAACATTCGCCAAATAAATTATGTAACCTCGCCATATGTGTGAGTGAGCACCGATCACTGACCGGTTAAGTTACATCAAAATAAATTAGATTCTCAATACATAAAAGTTATGGTTACAGAATTAGCTACAAACGTTCGATTTAGAAATGTAAATGCTTAACCCATAAACTGGCAAGCTATTTCGCATGCAGGCAAAGGGGGGAGGGGGTTCGATGAACCCACGCCCTCCCCCCAAGATTTTCAATATGCCTTATCCGTTCAATTTGAAATTTGGCAGGATTGTTAATTGAGCATTCAATTAAGGCTAGTCATGTGACCATTTGACTGTTGCCATGGTTACAACAATGGTTAAAGGCCGCCATCCTGGAAATTTTTGCGAAATTGCAAAAACACGCAAAACAGCAAGAATACTGTTGTTTTTTATGTTTCAGCTGCAAAATACTATATGCTGATAAATTCATATGTGTGCGTGGTTGACTCAGTCGGTTAGATCTGTGACTGCCAATCCAAGGTCCCGGGTTGCCGAGGGTTGAATTATTTTGGGACCTTCTTTCGTCACACCGTCCTTGGACCGTTGGTATAGTCTCTCGACCTTTTATCGGGAGACTTAAAAGAACCTACCCACTTCTCGACAAGAGAATGGTTTCGACCCGGTGTTGTAGTCTGTTCCTGGTCGCAGGGGGCATTTGCCTTAAATAGAAATTGTAAACTGCGTGGCTGCCATTGCGCCTATAAAAAGCAGTCAGTACACTAAAAGTCCCCCACCAATATTGTAAAACCCCAGCATTTCAGCCTTGGGCTGCTATCGGGGATAAAGTCGACCACTATCTATCTATCTATGAATACAAAATAAAAGAAACTTTTCAAAAACTGTAAAGAATCTGACATTAATTGTTCAAACTTTAAATACTTTTTTCCAAGATACAGAAGGGGTAGCAAATTCATTTACACTTCAAAATGCTTGTTTATAAATAGGTCACAGCTACTAGAAATTCTGCCTAGGGGGAGCTCTTAATGCCTACCCCAACTTTAAAGTGCTATTACTTCTAGACGATTTATGTTATCCCTTCCAAAGTTTTGGACTTTCCCAAAATATAATAACAAATTTGATGATGGGGTTAAATTTTTTGGGTTAATATGTTGCCATGACAACCGCATGTCAAGTGGTAGGTTTTGCTTAATTTCATTTTGTTGGTTTTTAGTCTATTTCAATTATAACTCTTGGAAGCTTAATTTTGTATTTCTAATGTAGTGATTTTTCCTTATATTTTTGAGCATAAGTATGTTGGCAAACCACAATTGTCAGGGATATTACGCAATCATGACGTAATTGTGACAGAACCCTAATTTAATTAATGTATCCAATTAGTTTTAGGTAATCTAGTTATATGGCAATAGCGTTAGTACTTTCCGAGTTACATAGGAGGACACAGGAACCTCAAAAACGTCCACACGCGGAATACGGTTAAAAACATGTTTAAAATAGGAAAATTTCCCATTTCAGGAATCCTGAAAGGCTGAATATTTTCATAGCAGCCTTTTCAAAAATATGCAATTGGTCTATAAAAATATATATGCAAAGAAATACATATAAAATACAAATGTAATAATATGCTATTAAAAATGTATTACGCAATGTATGTATTATGTACATGCAATGTATTATGTATTAAGATTTTATATAAAAAAATCTGAATTATTTTGATTCCCAATTCGACGAGCCAAATTAAAATTTTGATGCAATATTAAACATTGACCAACAATAGAAGTTGTAATGAGCAGTTGCCCCTTCCCTAATTAGACCTTAAACTCCAGTGCTGATTACACTGAGGATCCCAATATGATGTGTGAATGCAAGGGAATGCTTTCTACTCCTGTAGTGTTCAAAAACCCTGAACTTTCAGTTTAAACAAACTTTAAATCAACAAACATGTTCTCTCGCTGCAAAATACGCAGTCGGTGGCGAAGTAACCTCTACAAAACAAACAAAATGAGTGGCAAGTATACCTAATGACTGGCGGTCAAAGCAAAATAGATTAACTGGGTCATTGTACTCGGTGGTATCAAAGTGATATTCATATCAAGGAATAAATATTGTTTAGAACTGGTAGTGTCTCAGTTGGTAGATAACGTAGGAACTTTGAATTGACTGTTTATAACAATTAGGGATGGTTTTCAACCAAAAAACAGCCCGAGGACAAACTGATAGTGGCATAATATTTTTGATGTTCTGTATAGAGCAGGAACAAATACACAAATGACAAAAATTGTGGGACAATTGAGTACTTTATAATTGAACTACTGACCAAATAATATTCAAAACATTTACTGTAATTTAGTATGCGGCGGTGATATTGGTGTACTGCTTTGGTACATCAAGATGACGGTCAAAATTTTACTTTTCAACAAAGCTGTTTTTCCAACAGAAATCATTAATAAGCCCACAAATATTTTAGTTATGACTCTCAAATGTTTGTCAAATCATAACGTTTAGAATTTGCTAAATTATGTCAATTTTTTTTCATGTAGAAAATATGCTAATCAGGCTGTCAACATTATGTCAAGCAAGCCAAATATCGCTACGGAGATAAAACATTCCTTAGATCCTGTGAACATGCAGGTTACTTAAAACGATATAATGAGATATATTTGATAGACTTGCAATTATTGATTTTATGAGGTTGTGCTCATACTTGCTCAAACTTTGAAAATTGTATTCTTGTCTGTTTAGAAAAGAGCTGCAGGCGTAAAAGGGTTATCTTTATTGGTTGCCTTCATTTACATCTGTCCTTCTTTGTCATCTATAAGAACGTTTGGTAATTCTTCTTGTGAAGAGAAAGGAATCTACCAAACGACAGAAACCTCTTCCTCTCCCACTTTATCCTTATTTACAGCCCTCCTTATTTGTCAACTAAAAATGTTTGATCATTCTACGGAAAGTGAATCTAGTAACCAGCAGAAATCTCCCCCGTACCCCGTAACACAGTTCCCCTACCGTCTGTCCTTTTTTACCATCCAGAATCTCATCATCGTAAAAAAAGGTTGACTACAGAATGTCCAGTCTCCCCCTCAGGCCACTTTTTGTACCTCTCCATCTTTGTCATCCAGAAACGATTGATGATTCTTCTTGTAAAGAGAAAGGAATCAGTACTGAACTACAGAAATCCTCTAACCCTCGCACCATGTCCTTACTTACATGAATATCTGTCCTTCTTTGTCATCTAGAAACGTTTCAACATTTATTCTTGTAAAAAGAAAGGAATCTACTAAACTATAGAAACTTCTTATTTACATCTATCCTTCTTTATCTAGACACTTGTTGATCATTCTTCTTGAGAAGAAAATAAATTCGAAGGATGCTACAGCACATTCGGTAGGTCACAGGATCACTTAGACAATGTAAAACAAACTATAATGCATGCAACCAATTTATAAGTCGCTCTCTTAGACTTTTCAACTGTGAAAAGTACAGGATTGGATTCACAGCAACAGTTGTGTAGGAGATATTGCAAGAGATTTGCCGGATAAGATATTGGGTGTTCAATGACATTTTACCTTTTAGAACCATCATAACTATTGCACTGGTTATAAAAAATATGTGAGTGAACATAAAAGCAATAATCACAGCTAAGAGCAAAATATTGCTCTTTCTCTTCTCATTTTCCTTTCTGCTTCTTTCTTCGAGACTGTAGTCCGAGTTGCTATAATTCTGTTCAGCGACATTGTTATTTCCTTCAGGATTATTAACACTGATAGAATTTCTTGAATTTATAGCAATAAGAACTCGCCCTGTTGTAAAGAACACCACTATAGTCGGTATTACGCATGCATTGAGAATGAAGATAAAAAACAATCCTTTGTATACATGGGAAGTAAGGTCATACCAACACACACGAGTAAATTTCTGGTCTTCTAACTCTAGAATTTGCACATGATATGTTAGTCCCACCAAAACGCTCATTGCTAGTCCGCACATCCAAGCTGTGTCGACCAATCGAGTTGCTGCTTTCACACTGAGTTGTTCCATGGGATAAAATATCAGGTAATACCTTTCGATGCTTAAAATACTAAGCAGATATACTGTAACAACGGGGAGAAATATCATTGGTATTCGGTAGAGCTTGCAAACTAAGTTGTTGACATAACAGTTTGTCACAAAGTATGGCAGCACCTGCAGGGGAATGCCAATTAGCGACACCAAGACATCTGATACTGCCAAGTTGAAAATAAAATAATAAACTAGTCTTTGTCTGTGATTTGGAACATTTTCGAATCCCTCTGTTCGAAGTTTCTTCCACTCCGACATGGTTAGTGCAATGGTAAAACTGTTCCCAACAAAACCCACGACACCAACCAGTATCAACCAAGTTATCATGAATGATTTCACTTCGTGGTTTATGAAATATCCTGGAGAAACTTCTGTTAACTCGAAAGGTTCACTACCGTTCATGACTATTTTCTCTGTAGTGTCGGCGAGGAGCACTGATTATTTCAGATAGAGTTGCACAAAATTGCTGAAATCTCTTATGCATTGATTTGATTGGCTTTATCCATGATAATATGTCCTTCGACTTTTATCTGTAAGTTGTGAAGGAAAGTCAATAACAGCACTAAGTATATTGTGAACCACAGAAAATATCTGCATGATCAAGAAACCTTCAAAACTGTACAACGTTTTCCTAATGCGACTAAAATATATACTGCTATTGCACGGAATGTTTTGTTTCTTTAAGGCTGTAAACAATTATCAATTTCAAATATTGTATTATATTGTTTTAATAAGCAATCTAATCATCAGTGTCTTCGAAATGCATTCAAGTCTGTATTGTATACATTTAAATAACCTTTTTGTAAGAACACTCAGTCTGAAATGCTCAACGAATTAGACATGTCTATGGCCGACATGTCTATGGCCGACAACTAGTATTATATTGAAGGAAATGCAATTTAAATATCGAGATAATAGAATGTAAAGACTTGATATGGAATTGTTAATTAGAAGTAATGTTCAACAGAGTGTACAGCTATGGAAAAAAGCATCTTGTTCAACTGAATTCTATCAATTTAAGTGCTTTGTGTCCATATTAATGAAAAACCATATTTGTAAGCTAGTTTCGCAACTGCGAAAAGGCTGGAACATTATAAGAATATTCGAGGTTGAATTCTTGAAAGCTTTTCGAACATTCAAGCTCAGCCAAAAATCGTTCTTCTATACAAGAAGGATGTATGTGTTAACTGTTATGTGTTAATTGTGACTATCAATGCAAAACTATAGCAAGACATGAGGCGTGCTTTCTTCATGTCCTTGCGAGGCTAAATTCTCACAGAAATTTCACCGCGTACAATGAGAAAACAGCTGAGCAGTGAACTACTGAAACAGTCTCGCGAATTTTGTTTTCACGGAACAAGAAAGAAAGTTTGACAGTTGTAGACAGTTTAATTAGCGTGTTTGTTTGGCATATCCTTTCACTTGGGCTTATCGTTCCGGTTTTTTTAGTTTACTTACGCCGGTTTTTTGTCATAAATACGTTTTATTGTAAACGTTAACAGAATCACTATTGGATAGTTTTTCTTGTGCGTAGACTTGACTACTGGTTGAATTTAAAATAATTGCTTCCTGAATGTACGCTTTTCAAACCGCCGACTACAAAACCTAAATTTTCTAAAAGAAGTCAGTGTTGATTAAATATTATTGTTTATAGCCGGATGTATAATCTATTTAATTGAATCAGTCTAGCTCAGCACTGTTCATGGGTGCTTCTACTAACTTTGAAAGGAATATATATCTATACTAATGCAGGTGGAAAGTAAATTTCTTGTTATGTTCCTAGTTCAATACAAGATTTTACATTTTTAAGAAACCTGAAAATATTTCGAAGGGAAAATATTAATAATAAAACAGATTGTAATAGCTGTCTAAGTTTTCATATCAAAAACTCAAGTTTGAAATTGTACCATTCCCCAAATCCGACGAACAAAATTAGAATACTGATGCCGTATTGTATAATACTGGCTTACGCCTGAAAATTTGTAATGTCAGTGCTTGTAATGCGCACAATATCCGGCTAATACTAAAAGTTCGTAGCCGCTGTGATACATCGAAGCCTGATAAGGCAAATGTTTTACACTTCCAGATCGTACAAAAAGCTTGAATAGTTCAAACATGCACATCAACATAATATCTTCTTTCGTCCTGCGCAGTCGGTGGCGAGTGTTCGCTGGAAAACAAATCAATGAACGGCCAGTGTGCTTAATCTATAACCGGTTGTCAAAACTGAGTCATTGCACTCGGCCGTGGCATCAATTTATATCACGGAATAAATATTGTTTACAATTTGTAATTCCTCATGAACAAACACATGCAATAGCTACCCCAACAAATTAGTTTGTGTCTCACTTCGCAACTAATTTGGATTATAAAACAAATGCAGGCGATTATCAGTCAGCTGATAATCCAAGATAAAGGCAAATTGAAATTGGACGTAAAAACAACAGGATTTTGTAGTTATCGCACTCGATCTGTATGGTAAACAAGATTGCGATTAGAATCTATTGGAGTACCGTAAAAGCTCTAATAAGTCCCCCTCTCGATTAAGGGCGCCCCCCCCCCGCGCCGCACCGTTGTAGTGCCGGGGGGGGGGGCGGGGGGCGGGGCGGGCGGGGCGGCCGCGGGGGGGGGGGGCGGGCCGGGGGGGCCCGGGGGGGCCG
>JANSTR010146164.1:0-31203 GCA_025434805.1 Antipathozoanthus remengesaui | reverse complement strand
CATGTGGCTTTGGCTTGAACTTCTCCCCCTACTTCAATTTTAACTCCTCCTACCGTGCCTCATTTGGGAGAACCCTGTTTGACCTAATCGTGATAGTGACTAGATTTCTACTAAATATATGTATATAGTTTGCTTCTTTGAAAATACGACACATGGCGTCCTATCCTACAAAACTCTGTAAAGCTATGTCAGTGCACAACTCTGATTGGTCAAATCTTTTCACGCTGTTCCTGATTGGTTATACTCACATGTGAAAACAGCTTTCCGCCGTTCTTATTGGCTATACGTCTACTGTTCACATGTTTAACTCGAAAAAATAGACATTTTTACACTAAAATAACCGGCTTATTCGATGCAAATCTTCAGTGACACAGATGGAAAGTATACTAACCAAAATGATCCCAATCTTCCGGAAGAAGCTGAAATTCAAATTTGGAGGGAACACCTTCGTAAAAGCAGGGCTTGGCCACAGGCTCAAAGCCACCCGCTAATATGCCGCCGCTCCACTCTCTCAAGAAGATATGACCATCCGGGTCCCTGACTGTCGGGTACATACAATCTATTCCCTCAATAGCCTTCGTTACCACATAAAAATGTTCCGTGGAGTGAAGAGGGACCCGAACTTCCGGATTACTTGACTGAAAGACAAACCATTATTAGAGACCTTTAGCTCTTTAGCCCGGTGCACACAAGAGGAAACAGCTGAGCAAAAAGTCTCGTGAGGCCGTTAGCTCAGCTATTTCCTCCCGTGTGCGCGTACATTTTCGTGAGAATTTTGCCTCGCAAGGTCGTGAGACAAATATCTGTCATGTTTGATAATTTTTGCCTCGCAAAACAATTTTCGCACCATGTGTGCGCGTTGTGAGAATCTGGCTCAGCTAGATTAATCAAATAGCCGATGTATTTAGAGTTTGCGATCGCGTTCGGTGTTGTATTGAGCAAAGTTACGACACAAGAAAAGCTTTGGTAGCTATATATGAAAGAGGTATTACTAGCCTTCAATGACGAAATATTTACAAATTTCAAAAACGGTTTTAAACACAACAAGAAATGACGCGTATATTCTTCACGTCCTCGCGAGGCAAAATTCACACACAAATTTCACCGCACACGAAGAGAAAACAGCTGGGCAAACGGCCTCACGAGACTTTTTGCTCAGCTGTTTCCTCTCGTGTGCGCCGGGCTTAAGGACGAGGACGATTACGAGATTTCATGCATGCGCGTACTTACATTAGCAAACTCGTAGTCGAGAGGATGACTCTACTGTCAATCGACAACAACTTGGCTAATGTAATTATACGTGTGCGTGAAATCTCGTACTCATACTCAGATCTACAGTTCTCTAATAATAAAATCAGTGCAACACATATAAAAGCCAGAACAGTTTCAAGGCTGCTCCAAATACAAGACTGTTGCTTTCGAAAACAAGATCCTTACATTATATACCGTGTGAATTAAAAGGGAAAGGGGGAGGGAGTTATTTTAACCCTCACAAAGGTTTTCGGACTCAAAAAGTAGGATTTGTAGCTATTTTATATCAAACTTTCAGTAGCTATAAGGCAGATAAATAAGAAATCTTTTAACACCAACAAAATGAAGTCAGCTTGCATAAATTACACTAAATAAATTATGCAAATTATGTTATGATTTCAGAAATCCCATTTTTGATAGAAATTAAAACACTCTCGTGCTAACTTTCAAGCCGAACAGACAAATATTGCGGAAATTGTAAGGGCGGTGGTAGGTATTAGCCAGTGTAACATGGAACTCTATAGTTATCCTATACACCATACGATTCATTAAGTTCAGGTACAAGTACATATACTTTTTCGGTAATCTCCTCTTCTTGTTTTGACTTGCTCTGCAATGTACAACCTGGTTTAACCCTTTCCCTCCTGACTTTTCAATTTAGTAAATTTATCAAACTTTTATGAAAATTGTCAACTTCTGAATTTCATGAAACAATGAACATTTTGAGAATCTACTCTTCGTGACAAACTGCATGAATGGTCACTTTTTAGAGTTTCGTCAACTGGTTCAAAAGTTAGGACATTCTTGGTTTATTTGAGATCGGGGTTCAGAAGGGAAAGGGTTAAAAAAATTATCAAAACATTCCAGAACCCTTAAAACCTTAGTGCTCGCTAAAATTACGTTTGTGCGCATGCGTGTTCCATAGGCTGATCTGCTGACCGGTCTGCTTCAAGTGGCTTACCAAGATCGAAACATCTGACTTTGGATTTACTCAAGAGCACGTATTACCAAGTATTAACTAATAACAACCCCTTTTTGTTGAGTCTGAATACAGCAACGAAAGTTATTGCTTGCGAGAATAGAGGAACTTAAATCACATATTGAGATGTAGAGGAAATTCCACTGCGTTATGATAATCATAAAACCTTGGCCAAACGTAGATGCCAGTCAGTGCAAGTCAGTGCAGGTTTTACGCATGCGTTTTGTTTGGCCACCAACTTGCATGGACTTGCACTGACTTGTATCGACTTTGAACCTGCTCAGATTTTTGTGCAAGTCCATGCAAGTTTTCACCGTTTGGCCATCTAACGCAAGTCAACGCAAGTTTGATCATTAATATTCAAACAACCTTTTTCTTTTCTTCTTTTCTTCTTCTCATCCACATTAATGTTTTCCACACTTCGAAGTCCTCTTCTGTTATGGAAAGCAAAAACAAGCAAACTACCGCTCTGCGTTTCCTCGTGATAGCAACACGAAGTGCAACTTTGAAAACTTGTGTTCACAAAATTTGTTTGCACGAGACGAGACTGTCCAAAGGAATCTTGCGTTTAACCTTGCAAGGACTTGCGAATCCGTTTGGCTATACCAAACGCAAGTCATTGCAAGACTGAACACTAACTAGCATCTACGTTTGACCAGGGCTTAATGTAGAAATAACGTTATTTATGCGTCGAATTTGATCACTTACCAGTCCTAACTGTCTTGCCCACTGCAGCAGATCCATCAAAGACGAAGAATGGTGCATGTGGCAAAGTCAAAACATTAAGATTACTGTACTGTATTATAAGGAGGACAGCAACAAAACAACTAGCCGATTTCATACCAGCTTTTGAAATACTGAGAATCTTTCTTGTCGGTCTCTGTAAGAAAAAAGGACAACCTTTTGCGGAAATTTATTTTTGCGACTGGACAAATTTTTTATGTCTCGAGGGCAGAAATGTTTGGAGCTAACGATAACAGAAGCTTTCTGACGGAACTTTCAACTCACCTGTCCAGCACAATTAACAAATATATCGCATTTGATATCTCCTTTATCGGTTCTTACTCCTTGTACCCTCTGACCGTCGGTCAACACTTTCTGCACCTGTACATCTTCGTGGATCTTGGCTCCTAAAAAAGTATATTTAGACTTACAGAAAACCTCGACAATAGAATGAAGAAAGGCAAAATATGAAAAGCAATCGATACATCGTGTACGCACTATATCATACTATGCAATCAAGCAAAGTGATGAAACACTACCACAAAATATGAATTTCAGTCCAAACTCGAGGCTGTTCGTTCTTACCGTTCATAACTGCTCCTTTCGCAAGGGATTGTGTGATATCACTTGGGTTCGCTACACCTTCCTGAGGCACCCACAATCCTCCCTAGCAAGCAAACCTCTCGTAAGTTATCAATATAGCAAGAGTTGGGCTAAATTGAATTCTATTACACATTATTTCTTGTAACCGTACATCCTTGGAAGATTTAAACGTGTTCATTGTCAGCGCTGATGTTAATATAGTGCTTAAGATACCACTTACATACGAGTACTTTTCTTAAAAGATTATCAACTCTAGTGGCTGCTCGTCACTTTTTCTCGACAACCCATGGTTCAAGAGTTTGAACGACACAGACAAAATAATGAATGGTAAATTTTGATACAACTGTTCAAAACCAAAAAGCAGTTCAGTTATGACAAGTATACAACATCAGGCCTCTCCAGAAGAGCCGGCGACCGGCGATTTTCTCCGTGTACTAAACCATATTACGCCGTCTACAAGTTGTATATCGTACTTCCGCACCATTTCTTTTGCAAAAATATGCAGTGATTTTAAAAATGTCCCTCGGCTGAGGCTTGAACTTCTCCCCCTACTTTTAATTTATCTCCTCCTACTATGCCTCATTTGGGAGAACCCTGTCCTGAGAGATATGACAAAAGAAATGTGGACCTGTGAGATTCTTACCTGTCTGAGTATGAGACCAGTCCCTGGGCTCAATCCTGAGGGATATTCCTCTAGTACCTTACGATGAACTGTACCATGAACTTCACCTGCATGAGATATCACAAACAAATTTGATATATTTTTGAATTCCAACTATAGGTTGCGACAGAAGCCCATATCCCATCAGTTTCATAAATTTCTGATCCTGCAGTGACCCGTGAGAAACTACATGGGGGACATCAGGATTTTTAGAAAGTACAGTTGTCTTGTGCAGTATCCCGTAACATGTAATTCCAAATACTTCAAAAACAGCAATAACCAGGAAACTTACCAATTTGCGAAAGACGATTAAACAAAGAATATGTGGCAAGGAACTGAACTTTATCGTGTGGAATATCAAACTTAAATTAGGTTTTTCTTCCCACTTTTGAACTGTTTGATAACTTTTCCATTTAAACTTTCAAACATTCTGCGCCAAATACTGAACTAGACGTCATTATACTTAAGTACAATACCGCCAAAAGGCAGAGCATGCCCCAATGATCAATTGTACAAAGTTTCATCAAGGTCGAATTAAAACTAATCGAGGGGGGGGGGGGCTGGAATCCAAACCCCCCCCCTGGACTGAAAGAAATAAAAAAAATTGGATTGGAGAGGGTTAAATGAGGTTTTTCTTCCTGGTTTTGAGCTATTTTATACCTTTTCCAAACTGACTTTCACATTCTGCGCCAAAAACTGAACTTCTAAAGCAGTGCATGGGACACGTGCAGGTCGCCATTTAAATTATACATTTGGATGGCACTGCATGGCGTATTGCTAATCTGACAAGTATATATATCATTATCACGAACTGAATCAGATGTTTCGATCAACACTCCCAGATATTTTTGAAGATGGAGACGGCTACCATCCAAACATACAAGGCAGCGTTTTGATCACCGAAAACGGAGGTTTTGAAATACGCTCCAGCGTGGAGATTTTTGAAAACATTAGCTTAGGGTATTAGTGTTGGCATGCAAAATGGAGGTTTTCAAACACGATGACACCACGCCTAGGTTCCAGGTCAAATAAGATTACAAAACGCAATGTGGTTACAGATTTGTGCAAAATACGAAAAAAGCCACCGTACAAAGGATGGCAGCTTAAATTCCTGGTAGCTGCGTTTTACATAAATTACTATTGCGCAAATCGTGTTGCGCATGATTGAGAACGTCATATTTGTCTAAAGGGGTGGACCCATGTACTAGTGATCAGTAAATTATATTCGCTTGTGTTTCAGAGTACTAAATTATATTCAAAACACAGTCATTTGCAAAAAGCTAAAATTACCTGCATTTGAGCTTAAGAAATCAAACATGTCTGACTGATATATGATTTGATTCTGTGCAACTGTAATGCAGACTCAGGATTTTAGTTGTGTGGCGAACGGCGAATATTTTCAATAAAATATCTTGATGAGGCCTCTTAGGGGACTTGAGGGGGTATGTGTACTATCTCAAAACGTTTTCTTGGACACGTCTTCAATTATTTAGCCATCCCCCTGAAAAATTAAATGAAACCAAGATGCAAGAAAAAAAAGGCTATTGCATAATCAAGATGTGATTTGATGTACCTGTAGGATCTTTAAGGAGTATACTTGCATCTGTATCGGTCGGTGAGAAAGACTTTACCAGCACACATAAACTGGGCACCTTCCCACGATGCAACTGATGAAGGGCAGCCTACAATATAAACAACAATAAATCAGTAATAACATACTATCTGTGTGATGCCGGGGGGGGGGGTCGGTGAGGTCACTAGTGATTTCACCCCTGGGGGGTGATTTTACGGGGGGGTCAAAATCCCTGGGACACCGGTTATGTGGGTTACACCTAGGGATGCCTCTTCTCGCGGATATGATGGATATTGAAACAAGAGCTCTTCAGTACACAAGCATTTTATTAAAGAACCATGTTCACGCAGATGCTCCGACGAAGGGCTTGCGCTCGAAACGTCAGCTTTCTTCCAAATTTACGGCGCGGAAAATTGTTTTCGTCAACCCTCGGTTGATTTTATCATACATGGTATTGTTGTTAAAATTATGGATGCAGCGCTTTCTCAAGGTGTGGATGGCAATATTTCGCTTGAAATACTTCTGTCATAAGAACTAATGCATTTCCAAGTTATATAGCTTATGTAAATCTCATTTGAACAAATGGTAAAGTGCACCGTCGTTATGAAGTTTATTTCTTGAAGGCCAAGCCGAACAAGGGAAAAACGAAAAAGAAAATGCAGAGACCTCCAAATGGTCATCTTTACAATTTATTGATAAACAGATCTACTCACTTGTATATACAAGATGTTTTACCGTACAAACACATGTAATACTATAAAAATAAATGATGATATCTTTTCTTCAAGACACTTGAGTGTGCGAAGGCAAGATAATTAGTTCGGTAATTTACCCGATATATTACCAGTGAAGAGTTTGACTGAAATACTGCTATCTATAATTTTATTCCAGTTTAAATTGAAGCAATACTGAGTTGAAAAGTTATAATTCGCCGACTTAGTGACGCAAAAGGCCATTGGACGATTGGCTCTGGGTTTGTCACTTTCTGAAAAACTAATGAATTAAACTAAATCGCTGTATGTTTCTTGAAAAATATTACACCCTCCAAGCCAAAATGAATAGCAATATTTAAAATGCAAAACCATAATGCACGAAAGTGCTGCCAAGAGATAAAACAATAATTGACTGAAGTCGCTATATATTCAACTTCGAAATCCTTTTCTCCTGTAAAATGTTAACTCTATTTGTACAATAGCTAGTGTTTGAAACTCTTTTTTTGAATTAAATTTTGTTCGAGTGGATACGTTTTGTTTATTCACAGTGGACTTTCTTTTCATTCGAAGGAATAAATATTAATATTTCAATAGTGAGCATAAGCCATAAGGACAGCTGTTAGCGAAGCTTTGTTTCAGATGTCCGTGTCTTCCACATTCATAACAACCACTGTTTTCAGAGAAAACAACACATTCACAACAACGGCTTTTCTCGGAGAATGACACTGACACTGAATTAAGAAGTCATGGTTTCACTTGCTACTTTGGCAACATCTTATCTCGCTTCAAAATACCTCCTTTTTATTGCTTTCCCTCATAATCAGTTTTTTGGAAGAGGTCCGTCGTTTGTGTCTTTGTTTTAGAGGTCCGTTTCTTCCACAACCATAACATCGGCTTTTTTCGGAGAAAATGACACAGACGAAGAATAGACTCTAACTTGCTGCTTTGGCAAACATCTAATTTCGCTCCGAAATGCCTCCTTTGCATCACTTTCCCTGACAATTTTTTTGGAAGTAGTCTGTGGTTTGTGTTCTTGATGCGGAACCAAGTAAAGAGCATCCTTGTATAGTGTCTGGGATTTGCCATTATTATTAAACTCAGGAAAATGAATAATTGCCGAGACATGTTTCCTGTTCGATTGCTTAGGATACAGACAAACTTCACTAATAAAATGGGTCATTGGCTCTGCTTTAAGGCTGTAGTGGTAAGTATAAAAATCAACGGGCCCTGGCGGCGGAGGATGTAGATAGATTCCGTCTGAATATCTATCTGGTGTCAGTTTTACTCCGGAATCGCTGCTCGCCGTAGAACAAGAAGACTCGGAGGTCCGCTGTCGCCTATAAATGCGGTTTTCCTCATCTACACTCACCATTCTTCAACTTGGTTCCCTTATCAAAATATTTTGAAGAAATGTATTCGCAATAGTCCAATGGAAAACCGTGCTTGTATGATATGAAATAGTAAGGATGGTGATCACTACAGAATATTTATTCAAATCATAGTTTAATTATTCATACAGGTATAACAAAATATACTTATTTATCGTGACGTCAGGAGACTTTTATTTACCTATAATTTAGTAATTAATATATTTGATATGTATATTTGTACATGCCATGTTGCAATCGTATTTATGTTGTAGTTTCGATGTCATAGATCAGCAAATTCCTCTGATAAGCAATAATAAAAGCGAGACTGTTTATGAACGACTTGGTATTATACGACATACCACAGGCGGCCCAGGTCATAACAGTGAATACATTTAAAAATAGCGGCCGTTTGGCTCAGTAGAGTAATACGAATAATTCTGATATAATAATAAAGGAAATCAAAACACTATTATCTTGTACTCTTTTACTAATGTTTGTGTCGTCGATCTGGGACTGCCAGAATGCTGAATTTGAGCTGACTTTCTGTGAAGTACACGCGAAAGCCAATAATACTTACAAACAAATAAAATCCTTCGATAGGTTTTCCAAGCGGTAGCATCTTCTAGTTTCTAACAATATTACAGGTATTTTCTCCTCAGAAGCGATTTTCAAAGGTGTATTTTTCGAATTGTTAATTCCTTTATCTTGCAGAAGTTCTAAAAATACTTTGAGTAGGCACTTCGCGTAAATATATTTTAGTACGTATGATTATACATTTTCTTTCAATAGATACATTTCTATAATTGAAAAAACGCCACCAAAAAAGGACGTTGATTTATTAACGTGCACACAAAGGAAAGTCAACCACAATGGATTATAACATTGGGTTTTATATTAATGTGGGATGTGCTCTTTCAACAGCGTGGGAGTAGGGGAGGGGGAGCTATTATCCTCACTGCTCAAAACCTCATCCTTGTCGATGGGCTGATAGATGCTTCAGCTGCTCCCGCAGTCAACAAGGGCAGCGGCGGTGGAAGCGGAGGTACTATATTCCTGAAGTCCATTCAGTTTCATGGCAAGGGAAGATTGCAAGCCAATGGAGGACATGGTTCGCAGGCATCTTTTGGAGACGGAGGGGGTGGGGCAGGGGGACGTATTGCTCTACATTACAGAAGCAGCCGGTACAGTGGTGCATGGGTTGCTCATGGGGGCACCAGCAGAACGGAGTCGGGAGGAGCGGGGACCATTTACCAGGCAAAGAACGAGACTGAGCGCACTCTTATCGTTGACAATAACGGAAAGAAACCGGCTTCTTTGTACATTGCCAACTACAGGAACATTGATAGTGACGGAGGCAGGACATGGCTAATGATGGATTTCCGCTCGGTCAGTAGTCGTCACTGCTTGTCTAAGTGGTATTACTGATTTGTTTGTTGCTGAAAAAGGCTGAAAAAGTGTCCGAAAAGTGAACATATGTCCGAGGCAGAGCCGAGGGTGAATGTGAAACTTTGTGGACACATTTTCAGACGAGGGCCTGTATAACTCAATCCAAAAAGCGTAGAGTTGGTTTATTTACTAACTACTTCATATCCATATCCGTATCTATTTCCTATTCATATCTATATCTATGTCATATCTACCTTACTGCAATATGTTTCTCGAAATATTCGATCAGCTGTGTTCCTTGTACTAATTTAATATGGCTCCAGGCGAAAGATAACAGCTATCAAAACTCGTTGCGTTTTCAGTCGCATTAATTATTCAGTCCTGAGACCGGTTGGAACACAGAATAGATGTTAACTCCAACATATAATTATTCCTTTTCCTGTAACTTTCCGCACATCGTACAATTTAGTCTTGTATTCTGGTATTAAAACTGTATTAAAGTTCTTAGAATCAAACATTTAATCACAAGAACCTTGTTAACAAACACAGTTGTTTCCGTTTCAATGTTAGGAGTTTGTCATCGATAAGTTGACTCTTGGTGGTGGCAGTCATCTGGCGTTAAGGCACTTCTCCCGTACGTTCATCTTCAAAGTGGCAAGACTGGAAGGAGATCAAAGTGGAATGCTTCATATTTCAAATCAAAACAGAGTATTTATCAGATCATCTCGCACTCAGTTTCCGGCAAGTTTTCGGTTGTACGAAGGAGGGCTGCTGCGACTGCCTCCGGCTGTCATTCTAGTGGGCCTGGCCAATCCTGTCGTCTACATCGAAGGATCTCTAGGTGGAGTGTGGCGTTTGTCAGTTGGTAAAGGAACGGAGTTCATTGTGACAGAAAAGGTAATCTCTTATGAACTTTATCTTCTTAATTGCTGACAGCAGCATAGATTTCTAACCCAAGATTTGACTGTCTATTTAAGTTAATTAAATGCATTGACGTACAGTGATTATTAGTCGTTTAACGGTTTTAGTATTGACAATTTTATATATTCATATCTGAGCTTATGTTCAAGCTATTGAACGTTTCTTGTTGACATAATATTGTGTGTCTTATATCCAGGGCAGCTCAGAAGGCTTGGTTGCAAAATCTCTTCGTCTTGGTTCCTTGACAATCATGAATGGCGGGAAAGTAACCGCATCAGCCCCACTCTCTAGTTCACCGGCCCTCACGGCCACCTTGAACGGAAGCTTTGCACTTTTAGCAGGGGGCCTGATGCGTGGCAATTGGCTACACGTCACGGCATCTACTGTCAATATCGAGGCCTCTGGGATGATGTCCGCTGACAGTCAGGGGTATGGACCGCGGACAGGTCCTGGACTGACTTCTGGTAAGTATCACAGCTTAATTTAACACCAGGTCCAGTTTTTACTGTTTCAGTTTGGAAAGTACACGTAGGTGACAAGAAGATTTCATATTTACTTTACATTTTGCATAATTTCATCGGCACAGTTGGTTTAGAGCGTTCTAAAATTACCAGAGTGTTAACCTGCATGTGTTGCAGAAATAGCAATGATTTTTTGCCAGTCATTTACATCCACGGCCACAATCACATGAACAATGACATACGCGTATATCTATATCTACAAATTTACATGGGCATGCGCACATATTTACACATACACTTCCAGAACGTAATGTTAATATTATAGAAGATTAGTTATGCGTACAAGGTTCTTACCTCTAGTTTTTGCTAATAGATACTGCCGGGGCTGGTCATGGTGGTCGCGGAGGGCTGGGCACCGTTCCCTCATACCCAGGCCACGTCTATGGATCAGTGAGCTCTCCTTGCTCCCGTGGCAGCGGAAGTGCAACTGCGTCAGGTGGTGGGGTTATCAGACTAGCAGCAAATGACTCACTTACGATTGATGGTGTCGTCACAGCTGAAGGGCAGGACAGCAAGTCCAACAACGGCGGCGGTGGCAGCGGGGGTAGTATCTGGTTGACTTCAGAGAAAATGACTGGGAACGGTATTGTATCAGTTTCCGGCGGAAATGGACTCGGTGGTGGTGGTGGTGCGGGTGGGAGAATTACTGCTGAGTTTGCAAATAGCAGTTTTGCTGGCAGGTTTGAAGCTTTCGGAGGAAAAAGCCGGAATTATAGTTCAGGAGGCGCCGGCACCGTTGTCTTACATGACCACGATGCAAAATCCAAATCACTGCTCGTAAATAACAACGACATTGGTTCTCCGACCACGGACGACATACACGACATTCGTGTTGACGGTGGACGCACGTGGATAACTCCCGAAGCTAACACATCAGTAATGGCATTTGACGTGTTAGACATCCGGGGTAAGGCCCAGTTGGCTGTGCAAACCACGCCCTTAGGGGCGCCGTTTAGATGGGAAATAGGAGGCATCCAAGGAGATCGATCCGGCATTCTTCATATTCGCGCTAATCAAAAGCTGAGGATGACGGCATCAAGTGCCGATGGTAGCCAGCCCGAATTGTTGTGGGGTGTGAATGTGTATTCCGGAGGTGATCTCACAATGCCTGCAAACCTTGTTATTGATGGAATTAAAATTATTGAGGCTGGCAGTCTGAGTGGCGCTCATAATGTGACAGTTGGAAAGGGAGGCAAGTTTGTTCTGAGGTAATGTTCACATCTCTTGAGTAGTATAGCTTTCAATAGTCATTTATTTCGAACATGTTGCAGTGAGTGCCAGCAAAACAGTGTTTATTCTAATATTCAAATGTTAGACGAATAATAGCCCTCCTTTATAAATGGCGGCCGATCAAATATTCTTTTGTGTGTATTCCAATTGGCCTGGCTACCGAAATTTAAAAGAATATGTTTTCCTGAACGAGGCTAGCCAGGCCAATTTGAATGCAGACAAAAAATACTTTATTAGCCGCCATTTACAAAAGAGGTCTAAAGTACAGACAAGTCCGTCTGTGAGTTGTGTTGAAAACGTCAAATGGCCTTTTGCAAGTAGTGATTACATGGTACAAATAATGATATACTGATGGCAAACAAATGTGACAGACTCCAAGATAAGGAACAATTAACTAGAAAAGCGTGATTTTTCTTTGTTTTACATGTCAAGTGGGGTTTATACGATTCCTTTGCCATCCAGTATATCATTATTTAATTGTACCATGTGATCACTAGTTGCAAAGGCCTATTCGCCTCAGTCACGTTCTCAATCATCTGCAAAAAATTATCCCTTTAAAATATCGGACCCACATAATCCATCCTGACGAAATATCTGCTGTATTTCGTTGTTCAAAAAGTTCATCTGGAAAGGTGGTTCTGGTTCAGTCTAGTGCGTATTTCCAACGAATTATATGTGTTAGTACTGCCACATATTAACAGGCCAAAATAAAGAATCAGTCACAAATGTGATCAACTTAAAGTTTCTTTTCGGTTCAAATGTCGCAATTTGTGATTTTGGACCCACCGCAAGCGATTCTATATGTCTAAATTTCTCTAAAATTGCACCGCGGCCGCTGTATTTCAACGGGATTTGATATTTACCCTTATGAAATTGCCAATTCTTCCGATCACAGGCAGCTTACTGCAGCGGATGGCAGTAGGAGCCGTTTGATCAAGTTTGATGCAGTTGAGATTCAAGGTGGTGGTGTTATGGAGATTCAGAGCCGGGACGTGGAGGGGTTGTTTATAGAGTGTGACACTATCCTGATTGGTAGTGGAGCTGTCCTTACCGCTGACCGATTGCACATACAGGCTCGGCATATCACTGTGGAACAGTCTGGTTACATTGATCTCAGCAATTTAAAGGTAGGTAAGGTGTTAGCAATTGGCCAAGTATGTCAATTATTAAACATCCAATGTAGTGGAACTATGATTTACAGTAACGCTTCAAGTTCACTTACAATTAGCATGACTCATCGATTGGATCCGTCCGTCTACGCAAGCACAGTGATATGTTAAACCGGTTCATGTTATCAAGTAACAACAAGGGCATGAATATATGATCTTCATGGCCAGTTTAATAATCACCGAAAAGGACGTAATTTGGACAATTTAAAGATGCCAGTTTTATAGGTTTCCATAAAGTTTAAAATATTAGAAGATCAAACCTTGTAGAATTCCAAATTAGGCGTTGTTGTGCGACCTCAATACTTCTGCGTTGGAGTATAACGGACATATCAATTCAATCCTCAATTGGAACGGAGCCAAGGTAATAGTGGTAAACAAATATATTATCTCTCTTCTTTGTTTACTGTAGAACAAGATTATTTTATCTATTTTTTATATGAAGGGTTTGTCTGAATAACAAGTAGTAGGGTCGATGTGTTTGAGAACGTCATTGTATTGTTTCTGTTGATGTCTTGTCAAAGTCTCTTCGGTCGTGAAGATATTGCTAAATAACAATTCCGTATTTTATTGTTCCAGGAAGCAGTAAATGGTAGCGGCATCGGAGCAGGTATATCTAAAGGAAGTGGTTCGTCGGGGGCCGGTCACGGAGGACGCGGTGGGAGAGGAAGAGGAGAGATTTTAACCGGAGCTTTCTATGGTGATGTCATTAAACCACAGCGGTTTGGCAGCACGGGAGGTGGTGGTAACACATTTGGCGGGGGCGTTCTCCTCATAAACACGTCACGATTAACTCTGGATGGAAAAATTAAAGTAAACGGACAGAGTGCAGCAGAAAATAGTCTACATGGGGGTGGTAGCGGTGGCAGCATTCTTATCTATGCAGCAACTTTCGAGGGATCTGGCTCTATTGAGGCTGACGGAGGCACAGGAGGTAGTGCTGGTGGTGGTGGGGGTAGTGGAGGAAGGATAGCTATTCACTATGGCCAATCAGTCTTCACTGGTACAACGACAGCTCATGGCGGGGATTCCCCTGTAGAGGCTGGAGCAGCAGGAACGATATATAAATGGGATACGCAAAGGAATTACCGTGTACTCGACGTCCACAACAAAGGCCGCAAACCTGTCACTGATGACATTGTGAACTACGGAATGTTAGCAGCGGACAGCGCGCGCACCTGGATAACGCTAGACTCATTGAGCTCAGTTCTTACTCAAGTTCCTGTTCAGGATGTTGAGCTAACTGACGAACCAAAAATTGTGTACAAAGGGTACGAATTCAACGAGATTAATCTGGGAGGATCAGCGCATCTAGCTTTTGAGCAGGATCGCGAGCGAGTCCGAATGCATCAACTGAAAACACTCTCCGGAGACTTTCAAGGAGGAAGCTATGGATTTCTTCATGCTGGACCTTTGCAGTTTATCGTTATTTCTGAGACAAGTTACTACATCCCGATGAACCTGAGAATCTACAGGTACGGATATATACGACTCCCTCCTCGACTGATGCTTCACAAGAACTCTCTCTCTCTGAACGGCTATCTCATAGGCGTGAACGACATTACCGTATCCGAGTGCGTTGTAACGCTCGGGGAACGCTCGGGAGCGGAAGTGACAGGACCTTTAGAGTATCGGCGTTACACTTTCAAATCTCTCACCATAATGGACAGAGGAATAGTGAAGGGGGCCAGTGCGGTAAAACAATTCACGATGAATGTTGATACCCTAACTGTAGAGGCCGGCGGTGTCCTAACCGGACGTAACTTATCAGTGAATGCGCGGTTTGTAAATGTAAAGGATTCTGGGCAGCTGAACCTCGATGGCCAGGGGAAGGCCTGCGAACCAACAGACATTTATTTTGCTGGTTCAGGAGGAAGTCACGCTGGGTACGGAGGACTTGGAGCTCAGAACAGAGCAGACAGAACAGAGCCATTCGATTCTGTGTTTCAGCCGAAAGGATTTGGCCGAGCCGGCCGAGCAGGACGCCCAGCCTTCGCTTGCGATGGAGGGCGAGGAGGAGGAGCGTTACAGCTTACTGTGAGCGGGACATTGACGGTTGATGGGACAATTTCTTCCAGGTAGGGAACTTCAACCAGATTTCATTTCGTTTCTTTAAAAAAGAAACAGTGCGACAAGTATTAAGATATGGACCACGTTGTTTTAAAGCTTGTTAACTCTTAATCGTTCCAGGTAAATCCTCAAACCAATGGTTAAACATTAACTAACGGTTAGTTTCAGTTGTTTGAAGGTTAGTGCTAACCATCCGTTTACTTATTAAATTTAACATACCAAGCGAGGACCATTAGATAGTTAACCATGACAAGAGTTACCTTTGTTGTTTTGCCTGTAATTATCTGGGGTTTTCTTACATTCTCGCAATCGGCACTGAACAGCTTTTATACAGTCTACTATCTACTTTCCCTCCAGAAACACTGCTTTTACTGTGCACTTTCTCACAGAATATTTATCACCAGAACAGCTACTTATCATATTACAGCAAACAATGCGCCCTTTTTCTGACAGCGCATTTTATTCCTCGAATTTGGGGTCGCGCATGATTTCCTTCATAGTTTGGCAGTTCTTTAAGAAACACAAACCGCCTATGGATATAGAATAGTAATCATATCATCTCAAGTTTTGGCAAATAGTTATTTTAGAGTACCTTGTAAATGGTCCCCTTTTAATTGTTATAATGTTAATTACTACGCCTTTACAATTCAACGACACTCCATCCTGTCTTAAAAGTCGTTGAGTAGACCGTGAGTTTTGTTGCGAAAGTCTGTTTTGTTGTTGTAGAAAAGCCATTTACAACACTTAGTTATAATAACTAGCAGTTTTGGAATTTATATATCTACAGAGGTCACATTGCGAAGGACAGCATCAGCGGTGGAGGTGCTGGAGGCAGTGTCTTCGTGACTGCTAATAGCCTACGAGGACAGGGTGCTTTTGACGTCAGTGGCGGTAATGGAGGCATGACGTCAGGGGGCGGTGGAAGTGGTGGTCTGTTAGCTGTTTACTACAAGACTTCGCCCTTGTTCTTCAATACTGTATTACACGGAGGAAAAGGAAAGAAAAATGGTGCTTCGGGCTTCTTTTATCTTAAAAGAACTACCATTGGTCAAGAAAGGTCCAAACTAAGTTTAAATAACAACGGGCGCACGACGGTTAATACATCCAGTGTCCTCGTTTGTGATCCAAAGCTCATTGATCTAAGGTAAATTTACATGATTGTCTTAATTTAGACAGTCTTTACCATGTAACTAACAACGGCATGAATACTACCACGTTACACGGTTCAATAATAATCAATTGGAGTACATAACAGTTCAAGATGTTAAATACTTAGAAGGTGGAACTGGATTTGAGATGATGAGATGTTACTCTAGGGCCACTCGTCAACGCCACATGCCTTGTGTTGCACTATTTGGAAGTGTTTTCATTTGAAAAGTTTTGTTAGCACTGGGATGTTTTAAGGGTAACATTTTGGTAACGGTCACTATATATCTGGACAACTCATTTGGATTGGAAACAAATGTATCGGGAATTGAAATATTTACCTTCGAATGAGCACAGTCTTGAACCTTTTTTCAGCAAGTACGATTGCATTTGATTGTAGTTTGTAGCTGTCAATGCATGAACGGTGGACCGATTGAAGATTTTTCAACTATTACTTTACCAAAGGTACCATCGCTAATTACCGCTTGTACCGGAAACTTTAACAGAAACAACACCAACTATTGTCAATTGTTGTAATAATGAAACAGTATTCCCATAACTCGTCTCAAATCAATAAGTAATTAGTACTTTCAGGCAAAAAACTACGCCAAAGCTGCAAACTGAACTTTCTGAGCAATCATTTCACTGTTGTGATAATATTATATAATATCTTTCAATATTGAAAGAGCTTAAAAAGTAAGATTGTTTTCGTACCGGACTTTTAAATCTTTGACGACCAATACCTCACTTTTGGAACTTTACGTTACACTTAATCAGTTTCTGTTTCCTCTAGGTTTGGAGAGATTGAGATTTTAGAGTCTTCTTCTCTATCAATGGTGTCTTGTGCCCCTGGTCGACCGATGACACTGATAGCTGACAGACTATTGGGTGACAAGACTGGCTGGGTTGTTGTGGAGGGATATCACGATATATACATAGGCGTTACTGTAATACGATTTCCTAGCGCAGAACTGGAAACCAACGTACACATAAAACATGGAGGGACCTTGTCGTTACCCCCTAAACTGGCAATCAGTAGAAATGTACAAGTAATTGTGGGAGGAAGTCTCGTTGGAGTAAAAGAGTTAACTATAAGGGAAAGCAGTATGCTAGCTCTACAGTTTCCTGGTCATACTGGTTACAGAAAAGCGCCACAAAATGGATTCTCGACACTCAGTTTCAAAGCACTACACGTAAAACAAAGTGGAAGAATCAAGACAGATGCCCAAAACAAAGTCAAAATAACAACTGACTATCTACAGGTTGATTATCGAGGAATTGTCGACTCAACCATCCCTGTTACTGCCAAGGACAGCAATCGTCATAAGCTTGCGAGACCTCTCGGACGAGTAGCCTGTCCACATGGTTTTGAACTTATAGCTACAGCCTCTCCAAAGCTTTATAATCCTTGTGAGACAGGTAAACACATTTGGAAAAAATCTAACGAATCTTATATTGTGAAAGTTAACGTCTCATACTCGGTAACTAAGATCGCCTTCAGGAACATCACTGTGCAAGATGTTCAATCTAGAGTGTCCTACATCGATACTGAGATCAGATACAAAATAGTTGATGAAACGCGCTTTAACATTACGTACTACATTGCTTGTGATTTTGCAAACTTCACCCTTCTTCCCGGACAAGAGTGCACTTTTTCATATGGAGGTTACTCATACGAGAGGCTTGAGATACAGGGTGGAGCACAGATTATACTTGAACCGGGGACAGCTTGTAATCAAAAAACCATTTTGCGAGTTACAGAACTAAAGATATTTACTGGTGGCAAGATCATTGCGAGTACAGCAAACTTTGAAAATCCAGTGCCTGCACCTTTTGGGCAAGGAGGAAGCTATGGTGGATATGGCGGTGGTGTTAATAACGAGCTGGCAATATATGGTGACCTTGTATCTGCGGAAGATTACGGTTCTAATGGTGGTGGCGACTCGCGGTATAGGGGCAGAGCAGGTGGAGTAATTAACCTATTTACCAGACAGCTTATTAACGATGGTACTGTCGTTGCCAGCGGAAGTGATGGTACAGCTGGTGCGGGTGGTGGGAGTGGCGGCAGCGTTCTTGTTACAACTACTGCCATATATGGTTCCGGCGCGTTTGTGGCACGAGGAGGAAAAGCCACTTCTTCAGGAAGTGGAGGAGGAGGCGGTCGAGTCTCTATCCACGTTACAGAATCGAAAAGTAATTTTCATGGCAGTTATGACGTTGGTGGAGGGAGTGGCATCCGTAGAGGATCACCAGGTACAGTGTTTATCCGTGACAAACGCCTATTGTCATTTTACGACACTCTTATCCTACAACAAACTGGAGGATCCCCAAGTGTACTTCCTAATTCTTCTTCTACATATACGTTTGACGAGCTTCAAGTTATTAAAGCGGCCAAATTCATGGTGACTGTCGCTGAGTTGCGAATAAAAAAGATTGTGACTGATGGAAGTGGAAAGATAATTGTGTCAGCTGGAAAACGATTTGTGGTCGACGATCTTTCTGATTCACAGAAGCAGTTAAAATGCGATCTTGAAGTTACATCGGGAGGCACGTTTATTAGTCACAGTACAATTGGATTGAGTGGCCCTGGAAATCCTTGCGTTCTCAATGCCGGATTTATACAAGCACCAGAGATTGTTGTTAGAAAATCAAGGACTGGGCAACTGTCTGATTCTGGAGAGCTCAGGTGTAATTCTCTTACAATAGAGAGTAATGCCGTACTTATTGCAGAGGAAAATGTTAGCATTAGGTCGAACTCTTCTGAGAATCAGTTTCAACTCGATTCCTTCACAGTGTTATCCGACGCAGAAGTATTCTTTCTTGGATCTAACATTATTTTTACAGCAGATACTATAATCCTTAGTAAAAATGCCTCTGTCACATCTCGTGCGCCTATGAAGTTTCTCAACATCAGTGCCAACACCATGATCATTGATAGTGAAGCCAAATTGACGGTGTCCGAGGGAGGACTGACTAAAGGACCGGGTAGTTCAAGAAATGCCAACTCCGGCTCTGGTCATGGTGGGCAAGGCGGTGGCTTGCAAGGTGGTGTTGCGTATGGGTCCGTCTTCGCTCCGCGTCATTACGGCAGCGGCAACGCATTACGCGGCGGTGGTGTCATTCATCTCAGCGTAAGAAAAACGCTAACGCTATTTGGTCAGGTGAAATCGAATGGCGGAAGCGATGTATCCGGTGGAGCTAGCGGCGGAAGTGTTTTGATCCACGCAGAAACCTTACAAGGACACGGAATGATTCAATGTAATGGTGGAAATGGCAAAGCGGGTGGAGGATCGGGTGGGCGAATTGCTGTGTACTCCTCAGAACAGTCCGGGTTCACTGGTGCCATGACAGCATATGGAGGGTGTATAGGACCGTGCGGTGCCGCTGGAACAGTTTTCATACGAAAAATAGTTGTTGGTTTGCCGCAGAACGCTACGATCGTGGATAATAATGGGCAAATTACAGAAGCAAAAACTAAGATTATGCATGAGCAGAAACAGTCCTATACAATGCGCATGCTTCGACTCATTAAAAGCGCGAGATTGGAGGTTGCTTCTGTGAAGAATGCTGAAATGAAAATTGCAATTCAGCAGCTGCAAGGAGACGGAAGCGGAAGTTTCTACGTTCATGCTAATCAGACGCTGTCATTGGGAGCAAGTAAAGCTGTAACCACAAGACCTTTTATGTTCCCTTGGGCCATGATAGTTGACGAGGGAGCAGAGCTTCTACTTTCACCTAAACTGTTAATCACCAGGTAGGGTTAATCACCAGGTGGAGTAAATCACCACGTAGAGTCAGTAATCAGGTAGGATTAATCACCAGATAGGGTTAATCATCAGATGGAGTAAATCACCAGGTAGAGTTAGTAATCAGGTAGGGTTAATCACCAGGTTGGGTTAATCACCAGATGCAGTAAATCACCAGGTACAGTTAGTAATCAGGTAGGGTTAATCAGCAGGTAGGGTTAGTCACCAAGTAAAATAAGGTTAATCACCAGGTAGGGTTAACCACCGGGCTTAATCACCAGGTGGGGTAAATCACCAGGTAGAGTAGCCACCAGGTAGTGTTAATCACCAGGTAGTGTGAATCACCAGATAGGGTTAATCACCTGGTAAGGTTAATCACCAGGCAGGGTAAATCACCGGGGTTAATCATTCGCAAAGTGGAGTGAATCACCAGATAGGGTTAACCACCTGGTAGGGTGAACCACCAGGGCACAGTTCCTCAAACACTAATCCAGGATTAAATCCTAACCCGCTGTTCAGCTCGAAATATGTGAATTTTGTATTAGTCATTTTGGTTTACAATTGACGATAGATAAATTTCTTTTAGAACATTATTAACTAAACTCCTTTTAAAATTTCTACTAATCCTGGGTTAGCGTTAATCGGCTTTTGAGGAACTGTGCCCAGGTAGAGTAATTCACCAGGTAGGGTTAGTCAGCGGGTAAGGTAGGGTTAATAACAAGTAGAGTTAATAACCAGATAGAGTGAATTACCAGGTAAGCTTAATCACCAGGTAGAATGGATCACCAGGTATAGTAAATCACAAAATAGGGTTAGCTAGGTAGACTAAATTTATAGGTAGAGTTAATAATCAATAAAGTTGAAGGTTAATCGTTAGGTAGAGTAAATCACTAGGTAGAGTTAAATACCAGGTAGAGTTAATCACCAGGTTGGGTTAATCGCCAGGTAGGATGAATTACTAGGTAGAGTAAATCACCAGATAGGGTTAATCACCAAGTACAGTAAATCACCAGGTGGAGTTAATCACCAGGTAGGGTTATTAACCAGATAGAGTAAATCACCAGATAGAGTAAATCATCAGGTTAATCACCAGGTAGAATTAATCAGCAGGTAGAACTAATAACCAGGTGAGGTTAATCAACAGGTAGAGAAAATCAACAGATGGAGTACATCACCAGGTAAGTTTAATCACCAGGCAGGTTAAATCACCATGTAGGATTAATAACCTGGTCGGGTTAATCAACACCAGGTAGAGATAATCAACAGATAGAGTACATCACCAGGTAAGATTAATCACCAGGCAGAATAAATCACCATGTAGGGTTAATCACCAGGTAGAGTAAATCACCAGGTGGGGTTAATCACCATGTAAGGTTTTTCACCAGATGGAATAAATCACCAGGTAAAGTTAATCACCAGGCAGAGTAAATCACCAGCCAGGTAAAGTTAGTCACCAGGCAGAGTAAATCACCATGTAGAGTTTTTAACCAGACAGAGTAAATCACCAGGTAGGATTAACTGTGGAAGTGCTACTCGAGCAAATACGAATATTACGTTGCCATTTCAGATTATAATATATAACTTTTATTTGATATTTTTGCTGAATGTTCGGTATTTGCTGCATAAATTCTGGTTTGATATTTGCTGAGTAGTCGATTGACTAATTTATAATTGGTCTATCTTGGTCAAAACAGCATACATTCATTCATGAATAAATCTATTTAAGATATTGCAGAGTTTTAGAAATGATCGATTTACATGTAGAGCCGATAAACATGTTTTATACATGTTGCTTGATAACGCAATATATTGACAAATATAATTATCCATTTCCTTGAGCGTATTTTAGTAGGGAGTAACAAGTAATCATTATAGCTTGACTCGTTTGTTTGTTTCCGCAAGAACCCAAGCAAGTCCCTCCTTGTATCTTGCTGGAAGACTTGTTGGTGGTCAAGAGGTGAGAGTTGGGCAAGGCGCTCTCGTTGTTGTAGCAAGGACAGGCGTCATTGGAACTACATCGGCAATACCCGGAGTTTTCTCTTTCCGGCTTCTAAAAGTTTCTGGTGGGGGTGTATTAAAGTTTGAAAACGACGTCATCAAGAAAACACCTGTAGAGATTAGATCGGTGTCAGTGGACGTTGCGTTTGGAGGAACTCTTAAGGGATCCTATATTAGGCTTAAGACTCCTCATCTGAACGTCGCTTTTAACGGAATAATTAGTTCCGATGGGTTGGGGTATATGGCTGGTTCAGGAACGGGAGCAGGCAGCAACATTGGTGTGACGGGGGGCTCATACGGTGGTTGTGGCGGTGGACCACTACAGTATTGTACAGTGTATGGTACAATGGTACAAGCGACCGAGTTTGGCAGCGGGGGAGGTTCGTCTAGGGTCGGTAGTGAAGTTGGCCGTGGAGGTGGAATTGTTGAGGTTGATGTTGAGAATTTGGTGATTGATGGGGTGATATCATCGAGTGGTGCTCATGGAGACAACGACACCACTGGGGCAGGAAGCGGTGGCAGCATACATCTTGTTGTGTCACATCAGGTTTGTACACTCTCTAAACTACTGAAGAAACTTGAAATATACAAACAAGAAGCAACAACAGATGTGTTCGTCCGAAGTTAATAAAAGTATTGATACTGAGGCGTTTGCAATGACAAATTCGGGAAGACTGTTTCGAAAGCAGGCGTCTTTGAGTTTTCGAGCAATTAAAAATAAAACTACGAAAGATTTGTATGTAAGTTTAATAAGAGTTCACTTGTACAGAACACTTTTCAGAAACTTTTTGTAATTAGCGCATTTATTTTTACCTAGTCCGCATTCTTCAGGCAATGTTGTTGCAGGAGAAGATGATACATGTTCAGTGTAACCCACCCGCAGTTGAAATGCTTACTAACTATTTGATAGTAACGCAGTTTAGCGGTCAAAGCAATGGTTGACTTACACGTGTACTGGTTTTAGCTGACCCTGTGGATTTTTTGTGGCAGTATCAGAATACTAAGTAGGTATCAATTAATCATGTTCTAACCGGCTTGTTTCGTCTTGCAGATCAGTGGACGCGGAATGATAAAAGCTGAAGGTGGAAACGGGAATAAAGATATGACAGGTGCTGGTGGCGGAGGGCGAGCTTCGCTTTCAATCACAGGTCTGTACAAGTATCAGGGATCATTCAGTGCACGTGGTGGAAATGGAACAAAAAAGACTGGCTCGCCGGGGACTGTCTATATAGAAGAAACACGGCCCGGTTTCAGATCGAAGCGATTGATTCTTGACAACAGAGGAGTTTATGCGGAATCGCCTCTACCCGTGTTTTTGAATGAATCTGGAGTAAATTCTTATTCTTTTGATGTGTTGACCCTTCTTGGTAAAGTTTCACTGAATCTGGAGAAAGGTATGGAGATAATCAAACTGCTAAGTGACCCAGATAGCGTTATACATGTGCAGGACCACGTGGTTCTTACGGTACAGCCCTTATCGAAAGCCATACAGCCGCGTTGTAGTTTCCATGTCGACAGATATGGCGAAATCCGACTTCCAGATATAGTCACATTCTTAGGCAATGACAACGTATTTGCTGGTACGTTGACGGGTATCCTAGACATGATAATCGGTGCCAGTCGCCGTACCCAGTTCTCGTCTTCTGCCCGCACAGCTCGCTTTATCGACGGAAAGTACACGTTCATTACTAAGAGAGGAGAATACCGTTTTTCATCACTACATATAAAAAACAATGCTCTCCTAACTTTTGAGGACGCTAGACTGAAGAAGATTCCTCTTACAATTGGGAATTTGGAACTAAGTTTTGGTGCAGTTCTTCGAGGCAGCTGGCTTAGCATCAGAGCGTCCGATGTTACTGTCCACTCTGGAGGTAAAATTGAACTATCTGCTCAGGGACATGGCTCTGACAAGGGCAGAGGAGCTGGAGGACTCATAACAACAGTTGGCACTGGTGGTGGCTATGGAGGATACGGAGGGAATTCTACAGGAAGTTTTGGAAAGTGGTATGGGTTGACGCTGAGGCCGAATATGACGGGCAGTGGTGGTGGTTCGTCGAGTTTGGGATCTGGTGGTAGTGGTGGGGGCTACCTGCAGCTTGAGGTTGTAAGGAGTCTTCGTCTGGATGGTGAGGTAAGAGTTGACGGCGAAAGTGGTTTGGCAGTGGACTCTGGGGGAGGTAGTGGTGGAAGTGTGTGGCTTCAGGCTCAAGACATTGCTGGGAATGGTGTTATTAGTACCAGCGGCGGTGATGGTAATAGGTTAGGTGGTGGTGGAAGTGGTGGGAGGATTGCAGTATATCTTCAACAAATGCTAACGTTTGAAGGAGAGTTAAATGCACGTGGTGGAAAGGGTAAGGCCTATGGTGCTGCAGGAACAATATATATCCAAGATAACAACAAACTCACCCCAAGAAGGCGTTTAATAATCAAAAACGCCATTTTCCCTGATGATAAGCCACTGACTGTAATGTCCGAACCAGGCACGCAGTTGTTTGTTTTTGAGGAACTTCGAATTTTAGGTAGCTCGCGATTCGAAATTGCAAATGATCGAAATGAAAAGCAAACAATAAGAGCTGACAGTTTCAGGTCTGACGGACGGGGAGAATTCGTACTGAGAAAATACCAAACTATGTATGTGGAAGTTCTTGAAGCACGAGAGAGCCATATGACATTAAACACCAACCTACGTGTTGAACATGGAGCAAATTTAGTGTTAGCTTCTAACATTACAGTAGATGGAGCCTCGCTGACAGTGGAAGGAAAGATATCGGATGTCAGACATCTAACAGTAGAGTCAGGTGGCCGAGTCAAGTTTGGACTCCATTCCCAGACAACGATAATGGAAAAAGAAAATTTCCTATTTCAAAGTGCCCCAGGGACACAACAGTTTGCTTCTATAACTCTCAAGAGTGGCTCAGACTTTGGTGCTCCACAAGAACTAATAATCAACGTTGGGTTTCTTGATATTAAAAATGGCGTTCTTCTTCGCGGAAAGTTTATTAGTATCAATTCACAGACACTACTGATTGGACGGGGAGCCTCACTGACGACCAGCAACAGCACCAATGGAACTGAGCCTGGAAGAAACTACCCCGACGGCGCATCCGGAGGAGGACACGGCAGCGCTGGAGGTGCAGGATACAATGGCCTCAGCGGAGGACAAGCCTACGGTACTCTCTATCGACCTTCTCAGCCAGGAAGTTGCGGTGGAGATGGTTTCGTTCCTAATGGTCACGGCAAAGGTGGAGGAGTTATCAAAATTACAACGGATTTGCTTTATAATGATGGTTTTATCACAGCCGACGGTGGCAACGGATCCCCCAGAACAAAAAGCGGAGGGGGGAGTGGAGGAAGTGTACTCATTATTGCACAGAAGGACTTCAGCGGAACTGGGACCGTCTCTGCAAATGGAGGAAAAGGAGACGGAACTGGAGGTTCTGGCTCCGGAGGGCGTGTTGCAATAATTATGGCGAGTCGTTACTCGTTTCGTGGTAGCGTTAAAGCACTCGGAGGTAAATCTGCGAGTGGGCACGGTGGAGGTCCTGGTACTGTATTCATTGAAGAAGTGCGCTTTAAACGGCCATATCTTCATCTGTACATTGATAACCAAGATAATGTATGGGAAAACTACGTAACGCTATCTGAAAACAGGAGTGAGTATGAATTCAATGAACTGCACTTAACAAGAAAGGCTTCGTTAAGAATGACTGTATTGCACAGTGTCTCACTACTGTTAAGGATTCACAAACTTATTGGCGATCGTTCTGGACTCCTACATGTTTATCGTAATCACATTGCCGAGGTTGAGGTTGTTCAAGTTCAGGAAACAACGACTAAAACACCAATTAATTTTAGAGTTGAAAGCGGCGGAGAAATCAAAATGGCGACAACAGTGTACATAGTTGGAAGTGGTTCCGTGACATTGGAGTCCAACGGCACCGTGACAGGAGTTAGGAATTTCCATGTAGCACGCAACCGAGTAATAAAGCTGCACGACCAAGCACATACCTCAAGTATTATCAACGGGAAACGTGTGGAGGAAAGCCCTGGGGTACTCCAGTTTGCTAACATTAAACTTAACAGTGGAAGCTCTATTACGATGGAGGAAGAAGTTGAGTTAAAATTAATCGTTGGTTTCCTGGGAATCAAATTCAGCGCGTCGTTATCCGCACACCACATACGGATATTGGCTTCAAAGGTGGACGTTGAAGTTGGGGCGCTCCTTAGCTGCTCTGGAGACAATAGTGCCCGGGCAGCTATCAATCCAGCGGAGGTGTCACAACTGCCCCACGGAGCCGGTGCCGGACATGCAAGTACCGGAGGGCGTGGCTATGGAGGCAGTGGAGGAAGATATCATGGGTCATTGTACAATCCTGTGGAATCTGGACGGCGTGGGGGCAGTGGCCCTGGAGGGGCTCTCGGGGGCAATGCAGGTGGATACATCGCAATAGAAACTGGAAATGACCTGATTAACGATGGCACAATAACTGTGGCCGGAGGAAATGCGAAGAGCGGAAGTGACGCAGGAGGAGGAAGTGGAGGAGGACTACAGTTGAAAACACAGACTTTCACAGGTACATGTATAGATTTTTGACAACCGAACGATATGCTACACGTGCACAGCTTCAAAGTCTAAGACTAAACTCAAAGCACAAGACTTTCATTTGTGTGTACTTAGTTTATGCAAGCATTAGTTGTATATATGTATGTATGTATGTACTGTATGTACGTACGTATGTATGTATGTGTGTGTGGATGTATGTATGTGAATGTATGTGTATATATGTAGATAGTTGTTGGAAGTGACATAGCTGCATAAACATATATCACACTACACCCAATATTTTTTATTGTGTGTTATGTTGTTCATATAGATTTCATTCAACAACCCAATCATTTCCATCATGACATCAGATTTTATCCGCCACATCTGCTTTAGATCTTGCAAAAACGCTTCCGGACATAACCTGTATCTGAGAGCTCATTGACACAATAATAAGATCATAGATTAGCAAGAACAAATGAGAAGACATTTGTCTTATTCGTCATTAAGTTTGTATTTACGTTCCGGAAAAAAGAGTATAGGGATTTTACTTTAATCAGCAGGATTAGTGAATACAGTGCATTTAGATTTGATAACTTTGTCGTTTCTTTCCTCCTCTTTGCTATGGAGACTTAAAAAATACCCTCATGGCCAATGATGGTCCGACACTTGTGTGAATGGAATTCATTTTGATAGCCGTAGAAGAAACATAATCACAACACTTGTTTCAGGTTACGGTGAAATTAATGCAAACGGTGGAGATGGTGGCGGGAGAAATGCCGGTGGTGGATCTGCTGGTCGAATTGCCGTCTATATGCAGGACAACCTGTACCATGGAAGATACTTGACCAATGGAGGAAGCTCTACTGGGAGCAGTTATGGTGGACCAGGGACCTTGTTCCTTCAGGATGTCCGAAACAAGCGACCCTTCACTCGGTTGATAATCGACAATCAGATGAGACTTCTCTCGGCCGCAGTGACGCTGGACGAGACTAACGTGACCTCTTATTTATTCGATGAAATACATTTGTTGAGGAGAGCGGCTCTTTCAATGGCGGTTAGGGAACGGATGATGGTTTTGAGGATAAAAAAGCTCATTGGTGACCGAACTGGTTTGCTGCGATCACGAGCTAATCATGTAATGTACCTTGAAGCATCCAACACGGCAGTTAGTGTGTCAAAACCCGCTGTAAACCTCCAAATCGACAAGTATTCAGAAATGGTTTTTGGATCATCCCTATACATTATAGGAGATGGTGGAAAGGGGCAACTGGTTGGAGACTCTTCTTTGACAGTGGATGGCAGACTGACAGATGCCATCAACTTACACATTACTAAACGCCTTAATGTGCGGTTCCTAAGCCACATCCATACCGCAGACTGGCAGAACCTAACACTGATTGTCTCAAGAAATGGCACTTTCACACTTGCTACTTTAGAGATACAAGATGGTGCCGAACTCAACTTTCCTCACGCAAATGGTGCGAACTGTGATGTTGGATTAATTCATATGAAATACGCAGCAAAGATAGTCGCTGATAGGTACACAGTTGGCGTCACATCACTGCTGATGGAAACCGGAAGTGTTATTACGGCGTCAGGTTCTACCCGCCCTACACCGGATGTAGGATCAAGCATTCCGAGCGGATGTCGTGGTGCTGGAGGAAGTCATGGTAGCAAGGGAGGAAAAGGTTAGTGCAACTTGTTACAAACGATGTAACCTTTCTATCCACATTTCCTACTGAAATGTTAAGTCCTGAAAATTGTATGACTGAGAACATAGTTTTAGCAAAACTGGATTTCTGCGTGGACGAGCAAACAAAAAGTGTAGTTAATAGATGATGAAGAAGTTTTTGTCAGCTTAGATACGTATTGGGGAAGAATTACCGCTGTTGCCACTAGCTTTTTCTTCCTATAGCTCGGTGGGTAGAGCATCTGACCGGTTCAGTGGGTCATGGTTTCGATTCCCGTTAGGGACTCAGAAGATTTTTTCTTCTGAGAAAAAGCTTGTGGCAACAAAAAGTGTACTTAATCAACAAACATTTTATGTCACTGCCAGGTTGATAAGAAAGTTACATGGTAATTTCGAGCGCATGTCAGGGCTCAGCAAACTAAATATAAGGCGAAAGTTATCGCTCGGAAAACATAGCATATCAACTTTTGTTGTTCAAATAACCAATTATGATAAGACAACAAAATAAATATTTCAAAACCATAATTGTTTGAAAAATAGCATGTTTCTGAAACAATTGCGCATATACAACAGCGTGTAGCGTGTGTCCTGTAGCGTGGCGGGCGTCCTGTGGTGTATTTGATTGCAGATACCTTACTTTTTACGCTCTGTAAGCGTGATTTCTAATGTATCCATCCTTGGAAAGTACCAGTTATCAGGTTATTGATGTATGATCATGCATGTATTACATAGACAATTTTTCAGTCAATATTTTTATTCATCAGAAGCAGTTGCTTTGAGTACAAATAAAGTTCAGAGCCATTCAGTTTGTTTGAAAATCTTACTTTATCTGTTTAAAAAGATGATGAATTTGAGATATTTTGAGACATATTCCGTGTTATATCTTGAAGTGTCCAATACTGCCATTAATGTGCCAAACCCGCTGCGCACCTCGATATCGACAAAGATCCCGACATGGAATTCGGTTCATCCCCATAAATTAGAAATTGTGCCAAGGGGCAACTCGTTGGAGAATCGTAACTGTTATTAACAAGTTCTGGTTTGCAGAAAGAGTGATAAGACGGAATATGTCCGTTACTCTTTCCATGTTCGTCAAAAGTAATTTCCGAGAGATAGAGACAATGCTAGTATATTTTGAAACTTCACTGTTGATCATCTGTAGTAAGCTAAGGTCGAACTATGCATACTACTCTGACAACTAAATTTAACACCGTAAAAACCCCGTTTACGAGTTGAATGTCTATCTTGAACTGTCGCACGCGCACGTGAACGAGAGGCCATTCGAAGAACTAATTGGGCAGTATTAGCACTGTCTGATTAAAGTCACTTTTAATTCAAGTTCTTTTATTTTAGGCCAAAATGGAAAGAATGACATGTCTGCCTACGGAAGTATCTTTAAACCACTGGCATATGGCAGCCCTGGCTGTCCAGGGACTAAACCGGGAGGTCATGGTGGCGGAGTGATATTCATTAAAGTTGGAGATCATTTATATCTGGATGGCTTGGTGGAAGCCGTAGGACAGGCAGCAACCGAAGGTTCTAACGCTGGTGGAGGAAGCGGTGGGAGTATTCTGATAAATGCAGGGCGATTCAGCGGCCATGGAGTGATCCGTGTTGATGGTGGACCCGGTAATGGTGCAAATGGTGGAGGAGGCGCTGGAGGGCGCGTAGCTGTGCACACAGTGACAGAGAAAATTGGGTTTCTCGGAAAGTACTCTGCAACAGGTCAGTAGGAATTTTGTGTCCATCGTTCAGATTAGAGCATTGTGACTTGAACATACAACAATACACACAACCACAACAATTATGCTAGTGTGGCGCCCTAGGAGATGGTTTGGATGATTCAGTATCAGACGGAATACTTTTTCTTTTAATCATTAATATTTCCAATTTATGTGATTAGACGAAAACTCATTTGTTTGACTCGACGTTCAAATTCAATGAAAATGAGAGTATCAAGAAAACCAAAAAGTATAGCACGATTAGATGTTATAGTCAGTTTTCTTGAGTGCATACAAGAGTGTGTATTATGAAACCGCAGGTCTTGAGTAGGATACCAAAACTGATTGACTAATGGTAAAGAATTGAAGATCAGGACATCAACCATCTCCAAGGAGGTGCCAGGTCATGGAAGGTTTAATCTAGTACATGGAATCTTTGAAAGTTTCACTCTGATCTTCTACCCTTTAAACCAATGGTCGTCAGTTAAGAATCACGTTTTTACAGCCAGCTGAAATTTCTAACTCCTGCCACAATGACATAACCAGGGGTAAATACCTGATTTCTGAGGCCAATACTTGAGTTCTGAGGTAAATGCTGGGGACTTCGAATGAATACCTTACGTGATGTGGTGAATACCTCATTCCTAGGGTAAATACCGGATTCCAGGGATGAATACCTGAGTCCTATGGTTAAAACTCGAATCCTGGGATGGATACTTAATTCCTGGGATGAATACCTGATTCCTGGGATGAATACCTGATTCTTGGAGAGAATACCTGAATCCTGGGGTGGGATTCTGATGTGAATACCTGATGCCTGGGGTCAATACTTGAGTCCTGGCATGAATACCCAATTGCTTTGGTGAATACCTGAGTTCCATACCCTCTCTTTCTTCTGTTGGTAACCCCAGGCTACTCTCTGTCGTCCCGTTATTTTGTGGAAGACCCTGAAAACTAGCAGATATACCTTTACAAGTACGAAGTAACTTGGTGGTTGTTCAACTGAAAGGAAATAATTCTTAAACAGTAGAATATTTCTAAAAATAAAATTATATGAAAGAAATGGGAGACAAAGCTTTTAAAGAAATATCAAGGTAACATAAGGGGTATAAGAAATAACAAGGTAACATAAGGGGTATAAGAAGTAACAAGGTAACATAAAGGGTATAAGAAATAACAAGGTAACATA
>JANSTR010146153.1:0-11405 GCA_025434805.1 Antipathozoanthus remengesaui | reverse complement strand
GTATTTTCTACAAGTTCCTGTATTTCTTCGGTAGAAAGCTCGCAAAATCTACTTTTTTCCGCCATTTTGTCCACGGGGAATTTAGCTTCTCGCTGAACACGGTATATGAGCTTATAACCGAGATTGAGAGAACCAATCAGAACGCCAGAAACGCAATATCCGTGGTTGAAAATTTATTAAAATGGTAAATTCTACTATAATATATATAATACTGATATATAATTTCTCGGTGTTAGTTACAGTATAATAAATGTTGATATTTATTTGCCTTTCACAGTTGTTTGCAGTAACAATTTAACCGCAACAGCTGCTCCCCAACCAACCGCAGGTAGAACAACTCTGTTGATTTGTACGTGCCTGTGCCTATGTGTGTAGACTTTTCTTCTCTGAACGGCGTATCACCAAAACAGGCTTTAGGTTACCATGGCAACAATGACAGCGACCGACTCTTTCACTTTTGAAGAGATAACAAATAGATCGTATTATTATTTAGGATCAAAACTGCGTACTTTGAGAAATATACAAGACTCCGATTTCTGATCAAAAGTTACGTTTCAAAAACCCGTTTCCAGGCCAACTATGGATACCCCAACCACGAAATGGTGTCCAATACATTTTGTGAAAAATCATGAGATTTTGTTGCGATTACATGAATATCAAGAAAGTGCAAAACTGCGAATTTGGTAATTGACCACCTAGAAATGGCGCAAAATCGAGAATTTGGCTGGAGAAATGATTTTGAAAGTTTGGGGTGCACAGTGAGCTAGAAAGTGCAAAACTGCGAATTTGGCAATTTGAAATTGGCGCGGGACACTTTTTGCTGGTTAATCCAGAATTCAGTGCTACACACAAGTAGCAATAATGTTAAAATGAATTTGTGCCTATATATATTTAAACCTAAGAAAGTATTTTTAAATCGTTAACTGTACAAAAAATGTTTCCAATCAATCTTTCTGTAACATTCTAGGAAAAGTCGCAATACTTCACATCCTAATTCACACGTGTTTTAAATTTATGCGTACACATTAGCGTGCGAACTTCTTAATAGGGAACTTAAGCAAAGACGACGGGAACGTCAACGAGAACGGCTGTTTGATTTTTAAGTTCCTGGTTTCTTTGTCTTTGCTAGTCAAATCCATTTGTTTCTTTTATGTTTCGTGAAGATATGCGAATGGTAAAATTAAAAGCCCTAATATTTGAAGCCGAACGAAGATCATGCTAGTTTTTGTTCATGCGTTCACGTTCTCTCCAAAACCCGAAACTTGAGCTTTTTACGTTCTGTTTTTCAATACGACGGTTTGAAATTGCATTCCAGCGTGCAGTCATTGTATTCAGTGATTAAGTCCATTGTTTTGTGCCGTTCTCGATGACGTTCCCGTCGTCATTTCTTAAGTTCCCTATTATCAGAGTAGCTGGCTACTCTCTTATACGGTATACTGAAATTAACCGTAACAAAAAAGATGGCGGCTGATACATTATATTTACCCACAACTCTTAGCGCGCAAAAATCATGAAAACGCTCATAAAACGTAGAGAAATAATGGCTACATACTTCAAAAGTAGTATGCACAATGTGCATGGATACTTTTACCAAACAATGGTCTTCCACGTTCGGCAATTCACTGAGTTAGGTTCGAAAGGCATTGCGGTCAAATGTACAGGAGCCATCTTTTTCGGTATGCATGGTGTATTAAAATAGCCTTACTGTTTACTTGCATGTGTGTTTGCTTGTCTAATCCTCTTGACCAGACTGAGTTTCCACTCTACTCTTGATAAAATTGAACCGTTGAATACGTATACTCCACAGCTACAAGGCCTACCCCCGCCACCCCCTCCCCTGGTAAGTTTTGTTATCTTTATGTCTGATATTGACTGGAGCCCACACACAAATACAAATGTCATGACACAACAGACAGCGCCACGACAAAACCCACTTGGCACAAATATAATCAAACAATAACAAATAATATGTTACAAACTAGTACAACAAGGACTAAAGTACCTTTCAGAAAGGGAGCCGGAAAGTACTGCCGAGAATTGAGCCTGAAGAAAAATCCTGCCAGCGCAGTCACTACAAACCCATAATTTACACACTTAGCCTGACGCGGTGACATGAATAACTATGAGTTCTCCGCGTGCTTGTTGCGAAGCGACGGATGATATGCACAGCAAAAACAATAAGTCCCCACGTGGTATACTTCTGTCACATAGATCATAACCAGGCCCGGCAGAGCCGATCGGGACAAATAACGGATCGAGACCAATAAAGGATCGGCACAAATAGCTGATCGGGACAAATCCTGGTTCATCAGACCGACAGAAAGTTTAAATGATAACTAAAATATATACTCGTTCCTCGCTCCGCTCGGCAACAAACTGAGTATTCGGTGATTATATACTACTTATTAACCGAGAGTGAGGTCATTACAGGGAAATCTTAGAACGAAATCTTGATGTATTGACCGAGTGAAGCGAGGACAATGCAACAAGGCAGAGTTCTGAGATTTCCCTGTAATGGTTAATAAGTTATTTATTATATGCGGGCTTTTTACTTCGGCAATTTTATGCGACCTGTAGCGAATGAATCCAGACGGTGAATGAATCCAGAAGTGATTTTCCAGTTCCGATTGCGCGCGCATATATGACAAGGTTGTGATCACTGGTGCGAAAATGCGAGGGAGCTTCAAATCAAGAAACAACTCTTTTAATCGGAATATTCTAGTTTTCTACCCAACTTCAGAATGTTAGGCATGTTGTGAAAATTTAAATTTAAGTTCAGCCACAAATATAGCCTAGTTCTTGACGAATGTTTCACTCATCGTGTAACTTCAACAAATAAACACGTGCGAAGAAGTTAACTGGAACCATTGTATTTCGGTGAGATTTTTTATCAATCTCAATAACTTAACGCCGCTTCTTTCCTTGTTGGATGATTATCACGGCCGGGACCATTAAAGATTGGAACTGCTAGCATTTGGTCCCAACAAAATGCTACTGGGAGTTTAGAGAACCGAGCTGAAACTGGAATTGTTCACGGCAAGCGATTTTTTTCTTGTTTTTAAGACTTGAGAGCTGCTGGCCGTTTGGCATGAGCTCGGTCCTTATACTGCTTGAAACTGCTGTTACGTTAAAAACTAAGAGCCGCTGGAGCTTCTTGGATCTCTGAATATGTACGACATTTGTTGCTAGTGATGCATATTCTCAGACTTGTAACTGTAAGACAACATACTTTAGAGTTTTTTTCCGGTTGCTAAACTGCTTCGGATTTCGTGTCACATTCACTGCTCGCGGCCGCCATCTTGTACGGGATCTGTTTACAACGTCAAGGACAACATCGCCCCAGGTTAATAGAAATTTGCGACTATAGTCATGGGCTCGGAAGCCAAAGCGAACAAAGAGAAACCACCATTGGGTTCTCAGGAGAGCCACAGGATTTTTGTCTCCACTCTCGAACAGCTTGTTCTCCTTTTCGGCTGTCAATGTCAGCGAGGCAAACGAGCGAGTGGCGTTGGGCGTGTGTCCATGTACAAAGATTTTTTTTCTATTACCATATTGTTTGGTAAGTTCAAAATGTTAGCAGGAACCGGTACAAACATTTTATATCGCTGGCCGTTTTCTTTATAGTGTTCTCACTTTTTTGCCGTAAATAAACTTCTCGAGCTCGTCACTCCGCTGTTGACAGTCAACAAGCGGTCAAAGAAAAAATCTCATAATGACCGGTCATTATGAGATTTCCATAAAATGGACTGTTGCCAAAAACCAATCAGAGCGCACGTACTGTCCTTGCTATATAATATAATAAATATGTTTCTGCAAGAGAATATAATCCTAAGAGAACGCATCCTTGTATTGCCGCGCGATCCATGATAATCATTTGAGATCTATTTTTGGAAACGATGCTATTTTAGACTTTATTTAATATCACAAAGTGCGGCGCGTGTGACATTTAAAATTTCTCAAGCCAAATTTATAAAAATATTGTCTTATTCAATGAACACCAAATAAAGTTTAAAGCAAACTAAGGAAATCAGAGAGGTAAAGTGCAAGCGTCTGTGAACGGCACAAACAGTAAAATCGGCAAAGTACAGATTTTTTGACATTTATTTAATAATTTATGCGATTGAGCTGAAGATACCTCTTACAATTTATTCTTTTATTGTTTCTTTCAAACGTTTTTATATTTAGAGTTGATTTAGAAATTCTGTGTATTTAATAGATGCTGTTAGGCTGCCGTAAATGAAAATATCAGTTTCTGTGAAACTACAAGCGGCACTGTTTGCACGAACTGCAAGAGTGAAACTGAAAGATATCCGAAATGATTATAACCGTGAAATAGGAATTTGAAAGTTGCTGGGATATGGCGTTTTTTAGCCGATTGAAATATGCTGTCGGAAGTTTGAACCATGGCATCCATTGCAAAGTTGAACTTTTTACTGGTAATGTTCATAATACTTCGCAGCGGCTAGTTGCTGAGTTGGAGCGATCTACAGCACTAAGTCCGATGACTTTTCCTGCATGGTCTTTTTCCTCAGAATCAAGAGTACCGTGTCTTACGTGATTATTTTGATGTGACTGCTGTTAAATAATCATTTTCATTTATGAATAAAACATCAGCAAACTCCACTTCAAGTCAAGTCGGCCATTTTCTCCCTAAGTCGTCCGGCTGCAATGTTTGAGCGAATGCCACGTGTGCAAAAGGAACCAATCGTGTTGCATATAAGACTAGGTCCTTTTTTAAAAAGAGATCTCAAATAATTATTGTGGGAACAGACCCATGTATGAAAGTTGCGTTCTCTTACGATTATATTCTCTTGGTTTCTGTTCGAAATTGAAAAAAAACAAGTGTTTTTTCCATTTTTTTCCTGCCCAGCAGAATACAATTTGCCCTCGTTCCCTCCAGGAGCAAATTCACGAAATTGCTGGTATGCTTGAATCTTCTACTTATAGCCAAGTGACCGAATGAAAAGATAATTGCATAAATTATTTCCTCTTACTATATGTAGGTTGTCCAACTACCCATCCACCAGCAAAACCAAGCACTTTAGGTGAGTTCATTTTACGAATCTATAGACAGGCACCTTGAAGCCTCTTCCTTAGCTTTTCCATATCTTTTCTCTGCCACTCCTCATTAACGTCTCTCATGGTTCCTGCCTCTGTTTGTCCACTTATTGTGTACTAGCATTCCTTACCATCTTCTTCCTTCTTTCTGCCTCTCAGTCACCGTTAATCTCGTTATTATTTTCTCTCTTAATCTCTCCCTCTCTCATTTTCTCACCCGCAATTCAATGTAATCAAACACTTTACTACACCTATTATTTGTCTAAATACATATCAAATTAAAAATACGTCCTGTAATCACATGTAATAAAAATACGAAATAAAAGAATTGATATTGAAACTGATAATAACATTGAGGTCCCATCCACACGTATAGCGTATTCAAATCGAATTTGCCCGTCCACACCAATACAATAGTATCCGGATTCACTCTAGTACATAGGGCCAGTTTTTCCGCCGTATTGGCGAATGTGTCATTGCTTGCTGAGAGACTGGACACCACCTTCTACGTCACCGTATTCGAAAATATCCGTATTCGCCGTCCTCACGGTATTGGATTTGTTGCGTATTTATTTTTTTCCACTCTGGAGAACGTATTCAAAAAAATCCATATCCGTGTGGACGGGGCCTGACATTGATATTGAAATTGAAATATTATTATTGGCATTGGCATTGGCATTGGCATTGGCATTGGCATTGGCATTGGCATTGGCATTGGCATTGGCATTGGCATTGGCATTGACATTGGCATTGGCATTGATATTGTCCTACTTTCCATTCTTGTCTTACAAGCTTTTTGTCCGCATGTCATTCTCGTTACTTTTTTCTCCTTCTAACGGAAATTTTCCTCTTTGCTTCCTGTCACATATGTCCCTCTCCTTGTTATTTCCAGTCGTTATCTGTCTCGATATTTTGTCTCATGGGTGCATGTGGCGCTCTAGTGTTCAGTTCTACTGACCACAGTTTTAATGTGTACCGGCCAGTGGTACTCTTGACTCTCTTCGTTGTTATGATTATCATTTTAAGAATTGGGCATGCCTTCTTCTCATTTGAATGCCGCTGCTCACTAATATTTATACTATAAAAGCAGTTAGCCATTTGATTTTGACGCGCAAATGATATTCACAAGTTTTACCTGAGCAACAACACTATCATTGATTTTATAAACAACAATAGTACAATATATATATACATGTGCATACTATTATTACATTACGAGTTTCACTGTCAGCAGCTGCCATACCAACAAGAATATTCACAATATACCATAAGATAAAAACACGAATAAGTTTAAAGACCCTCCTTTATCATAAAAACATCTTAATATAATCAAACTATACTTTTAACTACTAAAACCTGATGCATTCTTTATATACAGCCCCAAACATCACATCAACCTCATTTCCAAGTACGACAGCACCAGCTCCGAATATAACCGCAACCTCGACTCCAACCGCAACCCCAGGACCCGGAGAAACACCACTTCCCACAAATGCCACACCTGCTGGTAACTGAAGACTATTTGCAATTATGTTTTACGGCTTATGACATCCACTAGTGTCATTGTTCCAAAATAATTGAAACGGGAATAGTTTGTAGCATTGCAATAAATTATATAAGAGTCAGTTAAATGATGTGGAACTTAAGGATCACAGCATATACCAAAATATGATCCTACATTATACACCTTTCGATATATTTAAGTCGGGACTTCAATATTGGGCGAGACCGCAGGTCGAGCCTCATATTACAAGTCGAGACTTAAATATCTTTCCATATTGGGCGAGAAAATAGTCTAATAAAGTGTATTATTCTTCATTTTAAGGGTGGGAAGACTTCTATTTCTTTAACGTTTTCCGTGCTTCCGAACATGGAGAAGACCCCCAGATTGCATTATAATACGTTAGTTGCATTATAATAAGTTAGTAGAAGTTGTATTCTCGTAACTTCCCAAAGCCAGCCTATAGCCGAATTACACCACACAAAAATTATTCATATTGGAATGTTCTTTATTGACGTTGTTTAAATGTGAGTTACATTTCCCTTGCGGCTCTTTTGAATGCCTGTGTTTTCTTTGTACAGCTTGTGTTGCACCAGTCGATCTTGGATTCCTCATTGATGGTTCAGGAAGCATTGAGTTCTATGGCAAAGGGAATTTCAAGCGATGTCTTGACTTCGTAAAGAAAATGGTTGCTGCTTTTAACGTTGCCACGGACAAAACACATGTTGGAGTCGTACTATTTGCAACTAATCCAGAACTTGTGTTTGACTTTAATAAACATTTTGAACTTGAAAGTATTGAATCCGCCATAGATTTGATGAATTACCCGAACGGCGGCACCTATACTGGGAAGGCTCTGACATTTACCAAGTCCTCGTTATTTGCCAGCAGTGCTCGGCCTGGAAAACCTCACTTGCTGATCATTTTAACAGACGGAGCATCAAATGATCCTGTTACCCAACCAGCTAAATCTCTGCGAGATTCTGGAGTCACGATTTACAGCTTAGGTATTGGGAAGAATTTTAATAGCAACCAATTAAACGATATGGCATCCGATCCAGACTCGGATCATGTGTTCACTGCTGACTTCACTCAACTCGATCCAGTTGTAGAACAAATCAAGAACAAAGCGTGCAGAGGTTAGTTGCAATGGAAATGAACAACTGTCTACTATCTCATCCATGTATGAAGTGAGGGGGCAAAAATGTCACTGTTCCGCCACCTGTTAGCAAGGCCTTTTAGGACTGGGGTGAGGAGTGGCACTTGGGCAAGCATCTTTAAGTATGCAGCGATCAAAAATAGTCTTTGGGCTTTGTGGATAGTCAGTAGAGTCTACAGCAAACGAATTTATAGTTATAGCAACGAATTACAACCGCTAATCAGATATTTTAGCTTCTGAATGCAAACTTAGGCGAAATCCGGCCGATATCGAACGAGATCGAGCTCGAGATCTTAGGGCCGCAATAGTTGAGAATTCTTGAATCGTGGCTTAAATTAGAAACTTGTTCTCTTCACAATTGTTCGAACAATGAAGAGTTACTGTAAGTTTTTATCCAAAACCATGTACTAGGTATTTTACAAATGATTACATGCCTCATCGACGACTGTTATGTACTCATCAACAGTGCCAATTATTTCTACAACTCCCGCTCCAAACGTAACCCAAGCGCCAGCAATAATCACTCCAGCGGTCCTGCCTACACCATCCAACACCACACCGGCAGGTAATCTCACTCCTTCTATATCTCTGTTGTAAAAATATAAAACTGTTCAGGTATAAAAGCACGCGTGGATTTTCAAACTTCGCGAAAGAAGTGCATTGAGAGAACAAGCTGCAAACGAATTTTTCGCACTTCTTGACAATCCACAAGTGCTTTTAGATTCAAACTGAGCAAGCAGACAAGTTTCAATTTTTTAAAAAAAGAAGAAACTAAATGACATGACGGAAGCTGTAAAACCACAGCGGTATATTATTGGGATCTACAACAATGCTACATAGCCAATATAAAAACGCGCGTTGTGTAATGGTTATAGGACTGCCTGGAGTCCAGTTTTATCTGTAATCATTTCGAGTGATAAACAAAATGATTACAGACAGAATTGGACTCCATGCAGGTAGTCTTATTACCAGTTTATTATAAAAATAACAATTTCCGTAAATGAAATTGGAAGTATTAGAATTCTCTATTTTGACTACTTGGTCAAAGTTCCTCAGATCTAGTTTGTTGTAACAAATATTGACTATGTCCTTGTTGCTGATTGGTCAGAATCTCATTGTGATTGGCTCATTCCGCTGTCCGGTAACGAAGTGTCCAATCAACAGCATGCTGTTATCGGACAGTGTTGCTGCTTGATTCAGGGGAAAATTGAGTGTGGAATGAGCCAGTCAGATTTGAGGGAATTGTTATTTGTATATAAATTGAGGATATTACATGGCAGCGTAGAGATAAGAGTGATCTCTTCGAGTTTTGAATAATATTTTATGAGTGACGAAGCGCGGAGATAAAAAATTTATCTTCGAGTTTTTGAATAATTTAATGAGTGACGCAGCAAACGAATGAAATACTCTTTAACGTGGAAAGACAAATTTCATATCTACAAGTGAACATGTAATGTTCTATTTATTATATTAACATCAGTGAAATACTAAACTATTTCACTTTAACATTTTGGTATAGTTTTTAGGATATGCCTCTTCACATTCAACTATAGTGTCGCTTCTACTTACATCAGCAATCTCTTTGCGAGGTACTCGCCAATTAGACCTGGCTTGAGATGACATACACGAGGTCACTGCGATCAAATACAGATCGGGCAATCTTTGTCAATCTTTGTCCCAGGACTTGGGAACAGCCTCCCCATTCACTTACTTGACCACCAATATATATAATTTTTTGAAAGAACTTGAAAACCTACTTATTTCGTAGATAATGTACCTGTTAGCTTTTTTTTATAAAAATAAGGCAGCTTGACCAAATACTGTAAATTCCGATTGTAGAAATGGAAGTATATAATATCTACTGTTGACTTCATTTAACATATAGTAACAACATTGCTTCTGAACGCTGTCCTATTTTAAATTACTTCAGTACAAACTGTTTTTCTGTTTAGCCTCAAGCAACTAGGGTTTGGTTAAACCTGTAATAGTCTTATGTAGTTCTAATTCCTCACTGTACTTTTCTTTCTTTTTTCCCAAATTCAAATCATTTAAGTGCAAATCCTTATAACAATTTACATCATGATCTTGCGGTATTATTATATGGCCACGATAGTACGCGCGCTCTGATTGATTCTTGAAAGCTGGTTTGTATTTTTGTTGTTATTGACCTACGCGCGCGCATACCCAGATGTGCAAAGTAAAAAATGTCCTCTTGCACATTTCAAATAAAGGCCATATAATAAAATACTTATTAACCTCGAACGTTCGGTCTTTACGGAAATATCAAACTCCATCCTCAATGCATTGACCTTGCTGTTGCTCAGTCAATACAGCACGGCCTCAGTTTGATATTCCCCGTACAGACCTCACTCTCGGTTAAGAGGTTGTTATTATTATCCCATTAGCTTCAAGACGTTAATATCTGGCTAACCTTGTCGTTCATCTTTCATATTCTATATGCATAGCTTGTGTTGTACCAGTGGATCTTGGATTCCTCATTGATGGTTCAGGAAGTATCGAGTTCTATGGCAAAGGCAATTTCAAGCGATGTCTTGATTTCGTAAAGAAAATGGTCGCTGCCTTTAACGTTGCCATAGACAAAACCCACGTTGGAATTGTACTCTTTGCAACCACTCCAGAGATTGTATTTGACTTCAACAAGTTTTTCGATCTAGCAGCAATCCATTCAGCCATAGATTCGATGAAATACCCGAACGGCGGCACTTATACTGGGAAGGCTCTGACATTTACCCAGTCCTCGTTATTTGCCAGCAGTGCTCGGCCTGGAAAACCTCATCTGCTGATCATTTTGACAGACGGAGCATCAACTGATCCTGTTACCCAACCAGCTAAAGCTCTACGTGATTCTGGAGTCACGATTTACAGTTTAGGAATTGGGAAGAATTTTAATACAAAACAGTTGAACGACATGGCTTCCGATCCAGATTTTGATCATGTGTTCACGGCTGACTTTACTCAACTGGATTCTGTTGTACAACAAATAAAAACTAAAGCATGCAAAGGTTTGTTATATACAATTTGGTTGACTAGTTTTGATGGTATCTTCTTAATTTTATTATTTTAAATAAGGTATGTCTCACAACTGGCTTCCTTTGGCTATTGTTTTCAACCATTTACTTTTGTTTTTATCTTACAAAAAGATGTTGGTGGAGCAGGCATGGGTGGCGGAGGAGGGATGACCGGTGGTGGAAGGATGGTTGGCGGTGTCGGGATGACCGGTGGAGGCGGGATGACCGGTGGAGGAGGGATGACCGGTGGAGGAGGGATGACCGGTGGAGGAGGAATGACCGGTGGAGGAGGAATGACCGGTGGAGGAGGGATGACAGGTGGAGGAGGGGTGGTTGGCGGTGTCGGGATGACCGGTGGAGGCGGGATGACCGGTGGAGGAGGGATGACCGGTGGAGGAGGAATGGCCGGTGGAGGAGGGATGACAGGTGGAGGGGGGATGGTTGGCGGTGTCGGGATGACTGGTGGAGGAGGGATGACCGGTGGTGGATGGTTGACCGGTGGAGGAGGAATGACTGGTGGAGGAGGGGTGACTGGTGGAGGAGGAATGACTGGTGGAGGAGGAATGACTGGCGGAGGAGGAATGACCGGTGGAGGCGGGATGACCGGTGGAGGAGGGATGACCGGTGGAGGAGGAATGGCCGGTGGAGGAGGGATGAC
>JANSTR010146142.1:0-11407 GCA_025434805.1 Antipathozoanthus remengesaui | reverse complement strand
GCTTGAATATGCTGAACAAATAGGTAGCACTTAAGAGTTAATCTTTGAGTAGAACATCACTTGTTCCTTTTTCCTATGTTGGAGTAGCAAGAATGTCAACCCTTTCCCTACTAAACCCCGATTTCAAATAAACAAAAATGTTCTAACCTTTGAAAGAGTTGACAAGACTCTATAAAGTGACCGTAGAGTAGATTCTCAAAATGTCCATTGTTTCATGAATTCAGAAGTTGACAATTTTCATAAAGTTTGATAGATTTACTAAATTGAAAAGTCAGGAGTGAAAGGGTTAACAGAGCATGTTATTTGTAAACATGTATAGGTAAACATTTTTTTATAAAATGTCAGCTTAGAATCTACTATCTTAATCAATTGTTTTGTGGCTTGAGAACAGTCCTGGATAAGATGTTTTCCTTTTGATTAATATTTTTTTAGTGTCTGCAACAGTTGAACTTAGAAAAAATCACATTATGCTTATCCACTGCTTGTTAAATACATATACCATATATAAACAATAATTTGTTTTCTTTGTTTGTTGCAGGCAACTCTTTTTAAAATCTTATTTTTTTACAATTAAATATCTTGGACATTCAGTATAACTTGTTATTGCTATCAAAATTTTGTTTATCAATTTTGTTTCTCAGTATATTCAATATTAGAGTTGAAAAAAATTGTTAAGTTGTGAAAGGTTTTAACCTTTTAATCTACAACTTCTACTAATCATAATTTTAAGGTTAACTTTGAATACTCAACTATTTTTGGCTTGTTGATATTCATGGCAGAATTTTTGAAGCTCTTAGCAGCAGCTGTTTCTATGGCACTGATATGTCACCTGTGGTCTTTTAAATGGCTCTCTGCTTTTGATTGGCTGATGTAAAGCATACTGTAGAATTCATTGGTTTTGTTTTCCCAGTGTGGCTAATTTCTCTCAGGTGAATTTGCATTTGGAGGTTTATAGAATTGATTTTTTCCCTTTCTGTTTGTAAGTGGCCATGTGACATGGCTTTTTTGTATTTGTAATGTCTCAGAGGGAAGTTGAATCTACAAAATCCCACTTTTAATATGAAATCTGACTCAGACATTTAGAAACTCTAGGAAACTTTCAAGCTAATGGACCTAGTAGTTGAGGAAAAGGGAGTTTTGTGTGGCAGAAGCTCTATACAGATAACACAGAAATCTCCTTTGTATTGGCAAAAGAAATATGGTTAAGGCAGGTAGACACCTTGGATTTTCATTTGATTCTTATAGAACCATAGTGTTGCTTAAAAGCACGTGCTATAGGTAGTTCATGTGTGACTTGTATTTTCACATTTATCTCGATTTTCAATGGTCTTATAGCTCCAATGTTTGTGAATCTAGCTTACAAAATGCAGATTTAGATCACTGTACATGCACCTGTTATGCAGAAACAAGAAAAAGAAGCTATTGGTCTTGTAGGTTTTTATTAATGTGCTTGCGATGTTAAACATTTCATCTCTGTAATAGGAGTTAGAATTTTTGTTTTAAGAATGGTTTTATCTAGATCTTAATTTTTCTAATAGTATTTTGAACATAAATTCTTCTTGTGTTAATTTATTACTGCAAGAAGCATGACTCATAGGTTGAAATTCACTTTGAGAAATAGAAGTAAGCTTTTCAAAGTTACTATTTGAAACTTGCATAAACTGTATATATATCATTTCAGTTTTATTTTTCAGCTTTAAACCAAAGACAGTCTGTAAAAGAAATTTTTGAGACAAAATTATGCTTTTTCCATGTTTTACAATTCCAACTTGAAAATGGTTAAGGATAATAATGCAGATCTGAATAATACTTATTCAAGTTGAACTGATGTTGGTAATGTCTTTAAAATAAGTTATCTAAATCATTTTTAGCAGGCCTGTTTGTTTTCTGTTTGTTATTTCTTTAGATTCTTGCCATGTTCTAAAAAATAATATCTTGCTTTTGTCAAATTATTTTATGTTGGCTTTAAATTTATGTTATTTTATGTTCACTGTATAATTGTGTATTCTTTCTTGAAGACCTTTAATTATAGTAGTACAGTCTGTTTTATTGTGATTGGTTCTCACTTTAGAACACAAGGCTTTTTGGTATATTTGAAAACTGTTACTTTCTTTTCTTCAAATCTGGAAGGCATTAGGTTATTTATTATCAGTTATGTGTCAATGAATTTATATATCGTAGTGTTACTTCAGTTTCAATCTGCTGATAACATTTACTAGTTTTTAATCTTAACCTCTTGACTTTAGTTAGATCCATGAAAAAAAACTTTGTTAATGGGAATTCACTATGACCATCTTCAACTTGGTCTTTGAACATGGGTTCTTACAGATTTCTTAATAGAAAGATTAATATAAACATCTGACCTGTTGAGAAATAAAACTGCATTCTGCTCAAAGCCAACACTATCAGTGTGATCCGTTATTTTAGTTAATCTTGTACGAAGACAAAAAACTTTAAATGAGGATGACAAGCAACTACCATTTCTTGTCTTCACTTTCTGTCAAACTTGCTAGTGCTTCTGGTAGCAGTTTTGCATATGTGGTGTGATCAGTTATCTTAGTTCATCTTCTTGTACAAAGACAAAAAACATTAAATGAGGATGACGAACAACTGCCGTTTCTTCTCTTCACTTTATGTCAAACTTGCAATTGCTTCATGATCAGGTAGAGGTTTTGCATTTGTGGTCATGGTAGTGTCAAAATGGAGAAACAGTTGAAATGTTAGAGCTTCACAGGTCAAATTTTGTTCTTTATGTTTTAACTGACTTTTTTTTGTTGTCTTCAGGTTGGATATGATGAAAACACAGCAATTCCCTTTAGTTCAGAACACAAACCAGGCTTGATGGGAAATAACAAGTCTATTTACCCTCATGGACACCCAATAGAAAACAGTGGTGAAGCAGACAATGAAAGTACTAGGCATTTTGTCAAGCATCCTTCATACAGAACTGAACAATGTGAAGACAGTTATGGACCGGGTTCAAAGAGACGACACACCGAACAGACCTTTTCATCCTCACATATGGATGGACGAGAATATGAACGGTTTTTGGCACTCCAAAATGCCCAGCATAAAGCAAGAACAGAAGATAACAACAATTATGACAATCATTCAAATGGACCTTCCAAAATGAACGATGATTCTCCTGGCTTCTTTAGAAATCCTGGTGAAATTTTGTCACCAAGACGCAAGCAAAAACCAAAACCAGAACCCCTCCAAATCCCTGATCATGTTAGTACTAACTTTCGGCCAGGGTCACCAAAGAACCGCAGTCGTCCATGCACGCCGCCAATTTATACCCCACCACCCATGCTAAGTCCACATAGTATCTTCAGTCACATTGCCAGGCCATTGACACCTCGTTCCAGTGGGATACCCCAATTGCCAATGACACCTAGCAGATTGCTACTAAGCAGTCGCAGTTGCAGAAGTAAGTAGCATGTTCGTTGAATTCAAATTATTTATTTTACCCTTAATTTTAGAATGTAGGATGTCATCTATTTCTTGTTAACAGGACTGAATTCAGGCCCGTAGTTTTCTTAGAAGTTTTTGGCTTTTTAGCCAACACCCCACCTCAGCACTATTCCTTCAGGACTATTTCAAGAATTCCCATTAAACGTGTACCACATCCTGGAAACACACATGTATACTAACAAAGTAGATTAATTGCAAATCACTGTTACGTTTTGATTTGATCGGTTGAATAATCTTAAGGGTTCGTTCATCTGGGACTATTCAGGAATAGAAATAGATTGGATTACTATTTTCCAAGTAATCTATAATCGGAAGAGGTCCCAAATGAGCAACTCTTCCAAGTAATCCATGTATACCTATTCCAGAATAGTCCCAAACGAACACACCCTAATGCAGCCTTAAATCACCCTTTCACTTCTATCAACATCTATCTTAACATTACAGTATGATCAGTATAATTATAGTAGGTGATTATTTTTGAGAACTGAGAAAATTATCATCCACCCCAAACTATCTACGATAAAATGCAACATTCCCCCAACCAATTAATGTGTCATTTGATACTACTAGGAGAGAAAGGGTTAACTCTCAAAGTATTATTAAAATTGTTGCTTCATAACATGAGGGGTCTTGTTTCTAGCAAACGAATTGATGTTTACAAGAACATGTATCATACTAGCTATACTGCACCCACTTACTTTAACCCTATGATTTGGCAGTTTTTATAACTATACTATATTCATTTAATCTGCAGATAGTGTTGAGGCAGACGATGAGTCGTATCAGTTCCCAGAACCGTAAGTTCATATATTAACTTAAGGGATCAGTATATGTCATTGAAATCACACGAATAAAGTAAAATAAATAAACGCTAAATTTACAATAAATGTTAAAAACTCATATATATACTCCTGATGATGACTTTTTAGTTGAAAATGTTCAAGTTTTTAACATTTTATTCTAAAATTTAGCCTTTATCTTGGATAAATATTTTTTGGTTAAACATTCTAAGTACTCAATTCGTCTTGTCGTAATGTTGGTAATCGTAAGTTTTGGTGGTTCTTATAGTTTTAAGAAACTATATATTGCAGTATAGTGTACCAGAAATGTGGCATGAAAATGTGTTTTGTGTGTTATGCCATAATGTGAAAGTGTATGTCGGTCACTATGGACACTTTATAACTGACCTATCGTTGTTACCTTTCCAGGAAAATAAATATTGGATCTCAGTTTCAGGCTGAAATTCCAGAATTTCTTGGTAAGTTTGTAAAACTTTAAGACTCTTTATTATAAAAATAACAATTTACTCAAATCTGCTTGGCTCATTCCACTCTCAATTTTTCCCTGAATCAGGCAGCAACACTGTCCGATAACAGCATGTTGTTATTGGACACCTTGTTATTGGACAATCATTGCAGACTGAGCAGCTTATTATTGATTGGCCAAGTTGTTCACGTGGCCTGTTAATAAGAACCAGTGAACTGTCGAGCATTTATTCTCAGAAATTTTATTTTCAGAAAATGAGTTACTTTTGCAAATTGTTATTTTTATAATAAATTGGTAATAGGACTGCCTGTTGTCCAATTCTGTCTATTCATTTCTTGTGAAACAAATTTGATTTGGCCTTCAGTCTCATCAAATTTTGTTTATCACTCAAAATGATTACAGACTGAATTAGGCTCCAGGCATTCCTATAACCATAACTTAGTTAAGTCCAACTATACAATAATAAATTCTTGTCCATATTTCCACGTTCTTGTCTATAGTTCCATTTCCTCTATCAAGTTGCATATGGATCATGGTTAATTGCACTTCAGTGAATTCATGAAATTTTGTGTTTTATAATGGAAAATGACCAAAGATATCTTTATTTCCCAATGAATATTTATTCTTCATCATGAAATTAATTAATACTGAATGTGAAAAAGCCAGAATCAAGAATAGTTTGTTATGGTTTGAAAACTGCTACTGTAAAAGGTCATGGAGAAAGTCATGGAATTGTTTTGACTCATGATTTAGTTTACTTCCTTAGAAGTTGACTTTGGCTGTCATTCTGGATTGTCTAACTTGGTGTCCTTAAAGTCTTAGAACAATATCCTATAAAAATCGGGCTCTGTATTAAGCAGGTAAAGAAAATTAAAATAGAAGTTTTGCCTAATCCTGAATTAAATTTAACCGGCTTTCAAATAATAGGACCCAGAAAAATACAAACTATGTGCATGGTCTTTAAGTTGTTCAATATAACTGTTAGTAACTTGTTTAATTATTTGCAGGTTTTAGATCTAAAGCAAGCACAGATGCCCACCCTGCTACTCTTGTTTGGAGTCCTTTGGATGAACGGAAGAGGGGAAGAAGAGATGAGAGTAAGATTTCTTTTTCAAATTATTGTTTGAGTACTATGTATTTATTCCATCAAATACTGTCCTGTACCTGCTTGTTACTGGCAGCTAGAACACTGTTCTTGGTTATTAAAAGCAAAAATGTACATTGAACATTAGGTTAATGACAGCACATGGTATTAAGGCTTGTAACTCTAGGGGAACTGATGCCACCAGAAAACTAATCTTATTTCATTTTCCCAGTTGAATCATACCTAGATGTGGCCTGTTCTGTAGCTGTTGTTGGAGGTGGCTCAAATAAAGAGTATGGACTTCATCTTCTGCACAAAGCCAAAGGAAATATTAAGGTATGAAGTATCATTACTTTTATTTAATCAGAGTATTTCACATTTGTATTCCAGGCTCCAGGTATCCTTATAATAAAGTGAACATTCTAATAATTATTTCTTTTTGCTGTGTATTTTAGGAAGCTGTTCGAGAGCTTTTGAAGAAGAAATCCTCTGTTCCACCAACAGACCCTATGTTCGGCTATCGTTATGAAGGTAAATTGGCTGCTACCTTTCAATTATTGGAGTCCAAGTAGCTTCACTACATCTGTTTTGTGTTGAAGAATTATGTACTTTCGTAACATCGAATAATGTATTTGGGAAGATTTATCACTGTTACCACAAGCTTTTATTCAGAAGAAAAAATCTTCTGAGTCCCTAACAAATTTGTGCATTCATGAGGGTAACAGCGATAAATCTTCCCCAATACGTTTCCAAGCTGAAAAACTTATTCAATGTTATTTCCTTAACAACTTAGCACATCAGTGGGCCTCTCTTGAGTAAAAAAATTAAATATGTTACATGTATTTACAAACAATCATAGGACTGTTTATTCATGACCACAAAACCTACCTATATGGGGGAGGAGTGGGGCTTTCCAGTATTATTATTCACATAATTTACATTTGCTGGTTGGTATAAACTAAAATTTATAGTTACATGTAGTCATGTAAACTACGTGTATCTGTTGTAGTTAATTTTTTATTTCAGTTAAATTTTGCTTTTAAAACTAGTTAAGTTTTTCTAACTAGTATATTCTTATTTAGTTAATTTTGTTCCTAACTAGTTATTATTTTTCTTAATCAGGTAATTTTTTAACTAATTAAATATCTGTTTTGCAACTGGGTAATTTCTACTGTATAATGTTAAAGGGAGAGTAATTTTAAATTTGGGCGCTGAAACACTGATAGCCTAGTGGATAACACTGGAAGCTCTCATCTGGACAATGAGAATGACATAATGGTAATTTTGAACCTATATCTGTCTTGACAGTTGTGGCTAAAGCTTTTGAGAACTATTTACAATCAGCTATACAGGTCTGTGGTTCAAGTCCAGATAATGGTATAATTTGTAGTTGCTCAAAATAAATAAAATAATATATAAAAATAACTAAGTTGAGGAATAAATAGGGTAGCATAGTAGGGGATAGGTAGGTGAAGTACACTGTAGTGCCAGTGTTCTCGCAAGACCAAAACAGAAGAGCATTGCACCTTCTGATTTTTCCAGTGCCCTTCTGATTTCTTTATTGCCCTTCTACTTCTGATGTTTCTTATGTATAAATTCATAAAAACAGTGCGCAGTCAGGCCGAAAAGTTTGATTCTATTGATGTAAATGTGAGAAGTTAATATTCAGTGGTCTGTGGAAGCAAGTAGTTGCTTATTCTCTAAGCCAATCACAAAGCACCTTGAAACCAAAGCTACATAAGCAAGCTGTTGCAGAGTTTCCTCAGTGCTTTGGGCCCTTTTTCAAGTTTAGTTGAATTCTATAAGTTTTACAAGATCAATGTCCACAGAAATGTGAAAGGCAACAAGTACGACCCTGGACCAGTTCTTTCAAACAAAACAACTTGAACCAGAGCAACCAAAACTGAAACTGAAGCACATGAATGTGGAGGCATCAGCAAGCAAAAATATGAACTGTCGCTGCAGTGATTTTGATCAATCCTGGCAGAGAAATTGATCAATTGTTCGATGTGTCAAAATACAGTTTTAAAACTGTGTTTAATGTGGGTTTTTACCAAAAATAAGATTTCTTGACTGCAAGATATGAACCTATGGCCATGGCACACCTGGATCAGCTGAGATGTTCAACGCACCACACACCTGCTATTTTTTTCATTGACATGCTTGCTTATCGACATTAAATCCCTTACAGAATGGTAGAACTATTTATTATAAGTACTGAGATTTACTCTAAAGAAAGCCACAAAATAAATATCATGTGGTAAACTCATGTTATAGTTTCAGTTAAATTTTAATTTTAACTTGTTAAATTTTTCTAACTAATTAATTTTCTCTTTAGAGTTTTTATAGTGTTGACATTCTACTAAATGACACCTAGTTACATGCAAGGTAACAGCTGCAAGAGGTCACAGCACTCTCTTAACCACTGTGGGGCCTTCTACTAACAGCTGTAATGGGGTCCTCAGGAACTCTCTAAATTGCCCTACAACTGGTTGTAAGGGGTTGGAGGACTCCGTACAGTAAAACTACTGAGGGTCCTTTACAACAACCATGGTTAACAGGAAGCTTGTTTTTCATTGAGTTAACTTCTATGTCAACTTGGTTGTCAGCAGAAAAAATCACATATATTGTGACAAAAACAGGAAATGTTACAAAGCAGGAAGGTGTGTGTGACGTAAAATGCTTAATAACTCCCTCCCCCCTCCCCCTCCACAAACTGCACCATTGTTTATGACAATTTAAATATTGTCAGTCGCTTACCAGCCACAGATGATAGTGTATCCTTTAGTTGTGAGAAACCATGTAACAATGGATCTTGTTCTTCATCCTGCATATCCAAATTAGAATACATTATTTATTCAAACTTTTTCACTCCATCAGTGATTGGTAGTTAACAGAATGAATTGTTATGATGGAAATGAGGATCATATGTTTGAAATGGGTAATTCAACCATATACTTTTGGACGTCATAGTTTAAGGATCGTTAAAGCAGTTCATAATCACAGAATGAAATGTTGGGCTACAAACTACCACTCCAGTATTCCAGTAACTTATATTTCTTAGTCAGTCAGTGCTGGTCGACACCACTTTATCCAATCCCATGTAATGCACTTAATTCTTAGCCCCAAAATTTTCTTCCATTTATATCCTAAAAGCTAACAAATGAAAATTGGACAAACCTGGTGGTTATGAGATCCCCAGCGAGCATTTCTCCGTAGAGCCGACACGACAAGGGACATCTCTCCCTGAACGATGTACACGCCATTACGGGGAGACATTTTCTGTTTTGTCTCGAATTCTTCACTAAGAGAAAATAACTTCAACTTCTTTAAATGTTGCTACATCATTATTTTAACCTACAAAACTTGAACGGTAATAATCGACGGAAAATATTAAAATTTTCTGCCATTTTATATAGAAATCTTCTTGTGCTATGTGGCCATCGTTGATTTTGAAGCTGTGGCTGCGCTTACGTCACGAGCATCCACGCTGGCCGACCATACTATCAAGAGACTGGAGACGAATAAATGATACACTCGTCCCAGTCTTTCAACTGGTTTCGTTCCAAGGTGGACCAATAATCAATAGCTGGACACTTTTCAACTGTTGTCTTGAAAAGCAGAACTGAGAACGTTAAAAGATCAATTTTCGGGATCTGCATACATAGAACGAGAACGCCAAATATAGTTCAACACGATCTTCGTTCCGCTTCAAACATTAGGGCTCCTATAAAGTTTTGCCATTCACACCCCTTCATGAAGAAATTGAAAAACATTTATACTAATAGAAGAATTTTAACGAAATTTTACAAACAAGAAAAACGAAGCGGGAACCCAACAAAAATCCAGCAGTCGTTCTCGTTGACGTTGCTGTGCTTTCCTCGTTGCTTAACCTTCCTATCATTTCATGGAGCAGCGTGTAGGCGTGTACGGTGTAGGCGTGTAGGCGTGCGACTTGACTTCTGCCTGTCAGGAAACGAAGAAGTCTCGATTCTGAAGACCAGCTTCCACAAACCAACGAGCAGAGAAAGTGATATTTTTGTTAAATTATTAAATTTTAAATATTTGTCACATGATGACCTGTGCATACGTTTCCATCGGGTGTTTATATGAACTGAATAAAGACAGCAAATGAAATGTGGACGGAACTCAAGGAGGCAATCTCAAAAGGGATTAAAAACCACATCCCTCATAGACTGTGCAAACGAAAGGACAACCTGCCTTGGGTCACCCCCCAGATTCGGAAAATGATCAGAAAGAGGGATAAACTTTCTATGAAGAAAAAACAGCAGCGGAAAGCAGGGTCAAATGATCTTAAAACAACAAAAAGGATCAAAGACCTGAAGAAAGCAATACAAAGTGAAATGAGGTGTGCTTATTGGCGCTATGTTGAGAGCATTATCACACCTATGGAAGACGAAGGAAAAAATCACTCAGGTCTCAAAAGATTTTGGACTTTCATTAAACACTCTCGTTCTGACGTAGTGGGGATAAACTCACTTGATGTCAATGGTCAAGAAGTATCTGCACCAGACCAGATAGCCAACATACTTAATGAACAGTTTCAGACAGTCTTTACTACTGAAACAGTAGCACAAGAGGACCTGCTCCCACCCACCTCACCCCATCCAACTATGCCTGATAGTGATATAACATATTGAAGCTTCTGTTAAACCTCAAGATCCACAAAGCGGCTGGTCCAGATGAAATAAGACCTAAAATTCTTAAGGAACTGGCACCAACCATAGCTCCAATACTAACTGTTACATATAAAAAATCCTATCAGACAGGGAAAGTGCCAGACGACTGGAAGGCAGCATATGTCACTCCTATTTTCAAAAAAGGGAAAAGGACTGAGGCATCCAACTACAGACCTATATCACTGACATATATTAGCCTGCAAGATCATGGAGCACATACTGGTCAGTGGTATTATGAAGCACACAAACAATAGCCAGATACTCTACCATCTATAGTGTGGCTTCAGAGAAAAGAGATCTTGTGAAACCCAACTTATTGAACTGGTGCATGATCTGGCAAGCAACATGCAGAGCGGTGGACAAACTGATGTTGTCATCATGGATTTCTCCAAAGCTTTCGATAAAGTTGCCCAAAATAAAAACGCTTGATTAAGAAGATTGACTATTATGGCATCCGTGGGAAAACAAGGAACTGGATAGAATCCTTCCTTTCAAATCATACCCAGCAGGTCGTTATAAAGGGTAAACATTCAGACAAAGCAAATGTACAATCTGGTGTTCCGCAAGGGTCCGTTCTGGGGCCATGTCTTTTTTTACTTTACATCAATGACCTGCCAGCAAATCTGTCTTCTACTGTTCGACTCTTTGCAGATGATACGTTGTTGTATCTAGCAGTCCATTCACAAGCAGATGCTGATACCTTACAGAGAGACTTACACAAATTAGAGGAGTGGGAAAATAAATGGCTTATGCAGTTTAACACAGATAAATGCCATGTGTTACGTGTCTCTCGGAAATACAATCCACTGATCCATAATTATACCCTACATGGACAGACACTTCAGTCAGTTGATTCTGCAAAGTATCTCGGAGTGACAATTAC
>JANSTR010146131.1:0-11409 GCA_025434805.1 Antipathozoanthus remengesaui | reverse complement strand
ACTTCTCTCGTGCTCTCGTCACTTCCTGCGTGCTTTATTACTGTACGGAGCACGGGAAAAGCTGTTCTATTTGTTAATTAATCAAAACATGGAATTAATCAGAAAAGTTACCGACATGTCATTGTGAAGAATTTTGGAAACAGAGTACCAAGAAAAGACAAATACAGAACTGCTTCGCGGAAATGAAGTTTAACTCGTTTACATTAACAACGGTAAGTCAAAAATTAGTCTCGGCAGCGATGAATGTTATTTATTTTCAGCACTACGTGATTCATTATTGAAACTACTGTGTTTTTAAGAATTTATTTATTAGATGTGCAGCGATTCAAAGTTGTGCCAGAAACATGACAGACGTGCTGGGTTGTCGCTTCACTCCTGGCAGTGGTTCTGGAGCTGCCTGATGCGTTCACTTGGTGTGAATGTTAGAGGAATAGTTTTCAATGGACAAGTTTACTGTTTTCTTGAAAAAGAGACACAACCGTAAAATAACATTTAACTACGTTTCAGGATATTCAGGTCAGATTTTTGAATTGTTGATTCGTTACAATAAAATCCAGACTTTCTGTCAGCTTTTCTCGTTTTATCTTTATTCCCACTTCGAGATTACATAGTGTAGGAAACAGTTCGACATTTGACACTTCTAGGTTTTTAAGCTTCATTCATTGGCAGCATAAAACTATTTCATTCATTTTGGAAGTACGTTTATAAAAAACCCGGATGTTTATAAAGAGACAAAAACAAACTTCAGACCATTGTAACCGGTTTAACCGACCTTCTGGTGACCAATAACGCATGATATTTGTCGCTGTCTATTGGTGTTATTGGTAAGTCGAATGCTTCCATCGTATAATAAAATATGATGTACTAAATGCCACGTTCTAAATCCAGCATTCCAACTAACCTTTTATGAAAAGTACCAACTACCCTTGGTGCTGCTCATCAGCCTTGAATCGGATGGCACAACTATAACTATCTGGAACTTCATCAACGAACACACGAAAGAAAATGGTCTGCCTGGTATGCTTCCATTTCGTGCACAATGCATTTTGCAATGGTCTGAATTGTTTAAAGAAGATTCTGAGCAGCTGGAACTGGAGCTCTTCTACTATCTGAAGCCTCCCCGTGTTGCAAAGAAGTCTTCTTTGAGACTCAGCTTCGCATCGTCCGTGATGAAAAAATGTTTATCCGTGACGTCCAGATGACTCAATCTCCTGCCAGGAGTGCAACAAGTCACAGGCAGACTAACAGCAGTTCATCAGTACTTCTTCAAATATCTACAAAAGGCTGCAAAAGGAAGCGCGACGGTGAAAACCCTGGAAGCCAATGTAAAAGGTAAAGAAGGTTCTGACCGGAAACTGAAAGATCATGTTGTCATCATTATCCTTCGGATCCACTGGCACAGAACCTTCCCTACGACGTATCATAGAAGAGATGCAAAAACACAAAAGGGAGCTAACACTATCCTTTGTGGACTTCAGAAAGGCGTTCGACTCAAAAAGCAGACAAGTTGTTTTGGTCATCCTCCCACTCAACGGCACCCCAACCCGATTATGGAAGCGATTAAGTCACTCTACATGAATACCGAGGCCACCGTTATACCGCCTGACAGAGTTCTTTAAGATCTTAACAGGTGTACAGGTGACACACTTGTCCATTCGTCTTCATCATTGCTCTTGACTATATTTTGCGTCTGTTCCCTGACCTACTGAAAAGAGAGGTCTTCAGATTCAGCCTAGACGAAGCCGAAGACACCCTGCCAACCTCGACTTCGCAGATAACTTAGCATCACTCACTAAACTAGCGGAAGGTGCCGAGGCCTTGCTCCAGTTGCTTTAAAAAGCCGATGTCTTGATTGGGATGCACTACAACGAGAACAAGACGGAGTACATCAACACTGGTGTAAAATATAGAAACCTCAAAGTAAACCTCAAAGGAGTAGAAGATTTCAAATATCTCTGATCGTGGATCATGGACTCGGACTCGGACTCGGACTCGGACTCGGACTTGAAATCGCGGAAAGCATAAGCAACCTTAACAAGCTTGAGAAACGTTGATCCTCCATCCTGCCAAATCACACCAAAATCTACCTGTTCCAGTACCTAATAGAGTAACCTTCTCTACAGGCCAGGAACCTGGACAGTGACACAGAAAATCAGAAACGATTCGGCGGAAATGAGCACCTTGCAAAGGAAAGAATCTATGGGGACCTTACACCAATTTCCGACACACTCATGTTGTTATGGTCCAACTCTAATCTTGATAGCCTAGATTCAGTCTTCAACTACTCCCTGACTCTTATAAAAAGTGGAGTTATCCATTCATATTCGTCATGTTCGGCTGTCTGAGTTGGTGTACACTGTGATGCGGCACATTCTCAGAGTAGATGAAGTAAGAGAGAAAACACAAGAATCTGCTTGCACTAGATGTCAAAGATCCAGCTACCTGATCAGATGTTGATGGTGGGTTGGAAACACTGAAGCCTGATCTGAAAAAGAGGCCCAATTATCAAAATACTACAAAATTATTTGTTCAGCAAGCTTCTTCTTGCAAAAGAGATCCTGAAAGACATTCATCATTTCACTGCATCCACTACAACAAAAGGCTGGACGTGGGGTTCAGATATTGAAAAATTCTCATAACACGCCACAAATCATCTGTCAAGAAGAGTTGGCCTACTGACATATGAATGTATGCTCTATGAAACACTAGGCATCCAAAAGACCTGTTAATGAGCGGCTGGTTCAGACAAGTACAGTTTCTAAGCATTTATAACTATGGAAAATGGTACCCGAACATAAATATTCTTTAGGATCATGACAGTACGCACTATTGCCCAAACTAGTAAAACCTTCCCTATGCTTGCTCGAGGCAATGCTGAAGTTGAGCGTTCCTTATCAACAAACAAAAAAATAAGGAAACAGTGAACGTACTCTGTTGTCAGGTAATTCATCTCAATCAGGACAACAGGGTTGGAGAACAGTTACAGGACCTGGCCATGCTATGCCAATCACTCTAACCTTGATGCAGGCCCGCTGAGATCTGCTTACAGTGTATACAACACCCGACTTGTAGAAGAGAAAGCGAAGAAGGCCAAAGGGATGAGACTGAAAGACCGGAGGAAAAGGGAAACCAAAGACAATTTCAAACCATCATGACTGTGGAGGGGAAGAAGAAATAGCTGGATACCGGAGAAAAATCTGCAAGTAAAGAATAAACGAAGTGTGAGGAGGAGCTGCGCGTGGCTGAGATATTATACGGTGTGAAAAAAAAAGAAGTGGCTATTCTGCTGCTCTTGTCAAGTTTACTAAGTAACAGTAAAATCCAACCAATCCTCACGAATCAGGTTTTTTCTTGTAACACTTGCTTTAGTTGAAATCAAGTTGATATTTGGAATATGTTCAAAACATTAACCATTTTCATTGTTTTGTATGTTGTATGAATATGTTGTTTGTCGGAAAACTATTGCCATTCCTTGCATAAAAAACGAAAGCACGGCTGTCACTAATATTCTATTAATTGAATGTTTGATGCTGCAACCCTTTATTTTAAGTGTCCATATTCAATATTTGTATTATTTTACATAGTTAAAATAGTCAATGGTAGTGCAGTACCCTTTCCCAATTTCTATCAGTGTATAATAACTTCGTGGTAATTATATGATTAACATCATCACTACTGTATCAACGAAAACTACTCCTCCTAAGTCCTCAGTTGTCTTACCTTTCTCCTACGTTTTGCCCCTAACATCCTACTTTATCCTTCTTTTTCACCTGGTTGTGCCTGAAGTAAGGCTTGATAAGCAAGGACGGAGTCATTATTTTTCATTCATTATGCCACCCAGCTCTAGTGAGTATGATAAATTTGCTTATTAGAGAGGAGGGCTTATCTGAGCGCTTGGATCTTTAGACTGGGACTTATTAAATGGAGGAGGGGTTTATTAGATGGGAAAGGGGTTTATAAGAGATATATTAATAACACCTGGCCAAAGAATTTATAGGATGCAGTTGACTTCTGTAAGGTAGACCTTTCATTTTGGGAATGGTAAACTTTTTATTAGAGGAAACACGATGTTTTATTCTAATTTGTGTGTGTTTAGGTTCATGGTTGCAGTACTTTAGCCCATCTTTGTTGATACGGGAAAATATTTTTGTCTATTGAGTAAATTTTCTGTCTGTTTTCTAGCTTCGTGGTATTCTTGATTTTCAAAGTTTTTCGCCATCTCAAACAATTCATCCCTTCTATATTCTTCAAGGTCGTTAACCCAGCAACTACAACTTCGCTTTTCCTTCATCCAGGCGCTATGCAGATAAAAATTAATGCATTCTTTTGCCACATCTTTGACGAACTTGTTGAATTCTTCATTCGTGCTTCCATAACACGCATCAAGAAAGCCAAGCTCTACTGCTCTGGCCGCTAGAAGTGGCTCAGTGTTGTTTAACAACTGTTGCGCCATATTAATACCAACTCGCCGGGGCAGGAAGTAGGTATGATACTCTGACCCAAACAGCTTCATGGATTTGTAATGAGGATTGAACACCACACCGCCACGTGCTAGTACTACGTCACTGGCTAGCGCCAACATGGCACCGCCGGCACCTGCGTTTCCTTGGACAGCGCTAATGGTGACCTTCTTGGTGAGGAAAACCTGTTTAACTACGTCGTTTATTGCGTTAATGTTTCTCCAAGACTCGTAAGCTGGATCGCTGGAACTTTCGATGACATTGAGGTGGATCCCATTGCTATAGAAATTAAAACCACCTTTAAGGACAATCACTTTCACTCGTTTGTCTTTCTCCACTCTCTTCAGCAGATTGACTAGTCGCTAACACTGTTCTGTGGACATGGCGCCGTTGTAAAACTCAAAGTTCACTTCGCAGACTCCCTCGGAGCTCACACTTGTCCACATCTCTTGAAAGGTCTTTGGAAAATACCCAATTGGTCTTTCGTGGATGGTTACTGGAAAGCGCGGAACTGCGCATGAATTAAAGTAGAACGCCGCTGGTAGCTTCAGCTTGTTTTTCTTGAGATGTGAAATCCAGACCGCACCGCTGGAACATTTGACAAGTATCGCATTGTCTCGCTTACCAATGATCTCTCCAGGATGTCCCTTAATATGTTCAAGGCCCTCTTCTTCTATGTGAGCTCCAAACAATCTCATTTCTTCGGACCACAATTCTTTACTTTTTGGAATCCTTAACTGAGCCACGGAGCCTGGGGACGAGTCTGACATGCGAATTTGCCGTGCAATATCTTGAGCTGGTTGGTCCCAATCCACCAAACGGTCTACCTTTTTCATGCTTGGCCTCAGTCTCCCACGAACGTTTGCGTTTGTGTAATCTAAACTTCTAGGCGGTATCCGTTTCATGAGGTTATCAATGGCCTGCAAACAGTTGTGGACAGCAGCGTTGGTAACTTCATTCACATATAGACTTGACTTGGTTATCGAGTTGACATTAGTTCGATCGATAGTAAATGTCTGAGTGCTCCAAATATCGCCAGCATCCATCTCTTCTGCTGCGGCCATAACAGTTACACCCCACTCTTTCTCCTGCTCCTTGACCGCCCATTTTAATGACGACATCCCGCGGTCACCTTCGATCCCCGGATGGACAATCAAACAAGGTACATTCGGGTTGTCCCAGACCTCTTTTGGGACTCGCTTGGTGAGGAAAGGACAAATGATGATATCTGCTTGGGATGACTCAGCCAGACGGGTCATTTCAGTGGCTTGATTTATTTAGCAAACCTGTATTTTATGGTTGCGCCGATTCAACTCCAAAGCAACTCGTTGACTCAAGCTGTTGTGTTTGTTAGCAAAGAGTGTAACGTTTAGCGGGTAACATTTGCTTCCGTTGTAAGGCTTTGGACTGACCATCTGTTTCTGCATCCTCTGGACAACATTTCGTATGGGTAGGGTTCGGAATGAGTTGGCTCTTGTATACATCCTAAAATGCTATTGAATAAGAACCTCCTGTTAGTCAGTAACCATGATCAACGCAGATGAACTTCAGTTCAGAAATGAAATAATACGAAACAAGACTAGTTTCTGAAATCGCTAGTCAAATTGTCGCCACACCTGGGCCAAAGTGGCAACACAAATTCAATTTAGAAAATGTTCACAATCCCAAACAAGCATGAATCTAAAACGTTACAGAAATAGAAAACTAAGCAACATGGAAAACAGTCCAAACTAAGAGACCATAATGAGAAATACTTACAAACGTGTTGTCAGAAGGACTTCCAAATGAAAGATTCGTAAATCTGCAGCCCGTAAGCAAAATTAATTATAAAAAGAAGCCATAATCTCAGATATGTCACATGCTTTGAGAGCATATGCATTGAAACATTGTGTATCGATCTCATCACTACAGGTTGTTTAACATTTTGACATGAAGGAAATGCAGAAACACCATATTCGCTTTCTAAAATTTACAGTCACGCTCTCTGTTAATCAAATTACAATAATTTGGCTTGATAATCGCATACACAGTTTCGATAGTATTATACAGATATCTGACTTGTGTATTAGTGCAATCAATGAAATATTCGAAAATCTCTATCCCGTAAACAAAATTAATTATAAAAGAGGCCCATAACCTCGGATATGTCATATGATTTGAAAGCATATGCATTGAAACGTTGTATATCGATCTCATCACTACAGGTTGTTCAGTATTTTGTCATGAAGGAAATACAGAAACATCAAGTTCGCTTTCTAGAATTTACAGTCCCACTCTTTGTTCATCAATAACAATAATTTGGCTTGATAATCGCATACACAGTTTCGATAGTATCATACAGACATCCGACCTGTGTATCAGTGCCATAAACCAAAACAAACACACAACTCACAAGACATTTTAGACATGCACCATATACAAATATTGAATTATAAAAAATGTAAATAGTCACAAGTTTTAAAAAAATACTACAGTGCCATGCTAGTACTGTTTACCAAACAGATGATAAAATACACTCAAGGGAAAATGAACAATGCATGTCTCATACAGAAATATCTTCTTTGGAATCGTCGGGCTCGCATGCAACCAAGTCACCATTACAGAAAAGGTAATCCAAAATACTTTCCAGTTTTGGTATTGTAATTAGCCTTTCAGACGAATGCAGCAAGAGGAAACATTTTTCTTATTGTTTTTATAATACGTAGAATTTCCAATAGCCGGTCCTTTGCTAATTAAATTTCTGTCTAGATACTTCTAACACTTGTAAATCATTTTGCTGTTCCACCTGTTGTGAACTGGTGATTCAGACTGTTTCCCTTTTCCCATATGCTCCTCATCATGGTTTCAGATGTGTATGTGTCGAGGTGTTGATTAATGTTGCACGTTGCTTGGAACGCCTGGTTGAAGTTTTCATATGGTACCATCCCAAAAGACTTCGCGCACTCAAAAAGTTCTCAAAATGGCTGCCATTCGCAAATTTTACTAGCCGATCTTAAAAGAGGTACAACGCTTTGGAAATCATCTTTGGATGCACCTATATCAGCTGAAGTTGCAGGTAAAAGGGCTGGTAAGCAACTCTTTTTCAATTGCTGAACTTAATAAACAGACCTTTGTTTTATACTTTTTTAACAATTCGTTTTCTCAAAGAAACAAGCAAGGAATAGCTTCTGTCACTAATCTTGTGAAGGATTGTGGGATTGTGCTATAAAACCAGGTAAGACAGCAAGCGCTGATTGGCTAAGTACTAACACGTAAGAAATATCCGTTTGCTTGGAATATAATCATTAAGAGTCAACAAATTATAAATTTGTTTGTAACGTTGAAAAAGCGGGCAGAAAAGTAACGATACCATAAAAATACTTCACAACAGAAACACTTACGAAATACACGATCTACATATTACTCAGCGGCCAATTAAGCTTCGTGTTATTCAAAGATATGCTGAAATCTTACATCGAAATAATTGTATTTGAATAAAATAGTACTATTAACGCGCGAGCAATACTGAATAAGTGGATGGCACATCAAGATACAAATATCTTTTATTCATTGCGTCATTCCGTAATTTTTAAGTTCATGTATCAAAACAACTTGTTCAACCTTTGTTACCCCAATACTTCTAGTAAACAGAAAAACCATACGTTTGCGACACCGCAACATCTACGGATTATTTGTATTGATGGGTATAGTAAACACATTTCTAGAGTTGCCCACAAATCAGCTTTCATTTTTCCACAACTGCAATCTTTGTCAAATGCTGTAAATTAAACTGAGATGAGCAGAACGTCCTCGAGGACCGTTGTTTTATTAGTGATCGTTGGATTACTCCAAAATTTAAGCACTGTACTGGTCTTTTTCCAAAAAGAAATTGCAGTGTCAATATTTGCAGTGCATATGAGTAGTATAGTAGGGACCAAATTACCCCCCTTTTTAACTAGAATCTCACTACCTTGAGCTGGAATAAACTATCTCCAGGAGGACATCAAAACTCATATATAAATAAAATGAGCGGGAATATATTATCACTTTTAGATAATAGGCAAATTCTGGTGCAGTTGACATTCCTGTTCTTGGCATAATTTAATCATTGTGACATTCCAATCATGATGTTTTCACTAAACGGGGGATGGGAGAGGAGGGGGGGAGGGAGTTAAGATTAAAAAATATTATTAGCGTTTAACTAAATTAGTAAGGCAATAAATTGTGTGTACTGTGCCACTGGTTGGAATTCGAATCATATGATTAGTTAAATATAAAAAAGTGCTGAATGAAGATATATAAAAAAAATCGTGGGGAACCAAGACATTGGGTCAGAGTCGGTTACATTGGAAGTTTTCTAGAAAGGGCACGGGCGGTGCGAAACGTTGCTTACGAGTACAGTATTAGACGTTTAAACAAAATAAAATAATCAAACCTTTGTTGTGTATTGATTTCTGTTTACGAAGGCCAACTTCCCATATAAGGCCATAGAATTAAACTACATCTGCAAGCCGCGATCGATGTTCTTGCGACTGTTTTGTAATGAACTTTTGCCTTCCTGCACTCACTCGCGAACTGCCATTTTGTTTATATTTCCTCGCTTGTCACCCATTCCAAATCAGTGTATCTGATTGGCGAGGTACTGGAAAAACTTCCACTCATATCCTATCCTGGTACATTTTTTCTTAAGCTCGTTATAAGTTTGATATGACGTAAACATTAAACTAACCAACGTTTAAAACCACCCGTGGAAAAGCTGATGCATTTGATGTTTTAAATTCTAGTTTATGATTTTTAAACTATTAAAATACATGGGATTGAATAATATACAAAATGTCCAAGTGTTTAAATACATGCCTTTGTTAGACTGAAAAGACTACGGTAAAGAGAAAATATTTCAAAATACCTCAGTAAAGGTAAAATTCAGATGATTATTTTTGATAATTAAGAGATTTCTTGGAATCACTTATAAACATCTTATGTAATATTGCTGGTTTTTAGCATGATTTTAGCCTGATTTCTTGCCAGTGGCTACTTTAAAAGCTTTTTTTATAACTAATACTTTCACCCAAACTACTGTGGGATTTCATCATACGGGAAATGTTTCAATTGGCGCCATATTTTGAAACCCTTAATTGTACAGGCAAGACTTTTGACCCAACGCATACAGTTGTGCTGAATATGTCTAACCGTTCATCTTATAATTGTTAATTGGTCTTTCAATTAAGGCCTGTCACGTGATCGGACTATGACAGCGGTTAACAGATTTGATAAAGGGTACCACATGGGAAATTTCGCGAAATTCGATGACCACTTAATACAGCAGCAATATTGTTGTTTTCTGCCACAAAATACTACATTTAATATAAATAACTTTTAAATATATATTTTCAGGAAACACACAAAAGAATACATCGTTTTAGTTAAATATCTCTTCGATGTCTTGAATACAAGAACAAGGAAAAAACCTAACCAAGTTACCTTTTTATCAAAAAGACATCAGTGTACATTGGTATAATGACCGCACAATCTATACTTCCCATATTCGGGTATGCGCACTCGAGGGCCATTTTAAAACAATAGATCCGTAAATACAGACCGCCCAACAACCCATCAGAACAAGCGTAGTATCTTTGCTATTTAATATTGTTCTTATTGAACTCTGTTGTATAAGCTTTATTATATTGTTTCCAAGCATTTCCAAGTGATTTTGGGTCATCGATAAAACAAATAACTGTCGTTTTCTTTGAAGATCTTGATTACCTACCGAACAGGTACGTGACTCGGGTACTACTCTTGCAAGGCACTCTGGTTGCTGGATTTTAGACAGCATCTTCCAACACATGGGGTTGTAAGTAATACTCTTGTGTATACAGGGGCTGTTTTTTTCCAAAGCAGACAAGTAGAATCATTTTCAATTCGTGTATACACGAGAGAGTTACAGATTCAACGTAACGAAGGCATGTCCGAGAGTTGATTCTTCCTAACTGAAGGAACCTATTTTGGTGGATATCGTATAGGCCGCGAAAGCTTTGTAGCAGACCATTACGATGATTGAGTTCAATATAGAGAAAGGCTGAGCAATTTCATCCTATACATATGCCTCGCATACATCTTTAGCAATGGGGGAAGGGTGGGAAGAATGGGGATGGACTGCTTGAAACTATGATTCAAGAGAGAAAAAAGTTGTACAATCAGAATTCTCTAGGCTCGGGCAAGGTACATTTTCTAAACGTTGCACTGATTGGCTGCAACCAATTGTGGCCAAACCAATTGTTAATGCAAGTCTCATGCATGCGTCGGAAGGAGAGATTACATGTATAATGGCAAAGAACTGAACAGAAAGAAAAAATGATAACTACAAACCACTTTAACAGTTTCTTTATTTTATTGGAAGAATGTTTGGTGCCCAAAGGCGAATGCCCCATCGTAAGAAGAAAGGAACGCGGGTCACCAGTTCTCTTCTGACGTTCTCTTGAACAGTATATTAAAAACACAGTGGAATGGAATAATTACAATATCGAGATACGCCCCTATTAACGAAATAAATATGAACAGTATAACCGTGCCGTAATGATTAGATGATGAAAGCTGACGTTTCGAGCGTTTGCCATTCGACGGAGCATCTGATGAAGGGATAACGATCAAAACGCCAACTTTCTTCTCACCATTACGGCGCGGAAAATTGTTTTGTCAACCCTTGGTTATTTTATTATACGTTTTACCTACCCGCCGACGCAATTTATAGTTTTTTAACTCTTTACTTAGACTTCCCCAACAACACTGAAAAACTGTAGCAATTTGTCCTTGGGATACTATCGGGGTTAGAAGTCGTCACTACTACATATGTCTGACCTATCTATCTACAAACAAATAATACTAATTAGTAGAATTCTAGTCACTGTCTAACGCAAATGCTTCAATTTGATTGGCTATCTTACTCATGGTCTATCACGCGATAGACCACCTC
>JANSTR010146120.1:0-11409 GCA_025434805.1 Antipathozoanthus remengesaui | reverse complement strand
ACTAGATCGAGCGCAAGTGATCCTTTTCCGTATCACACATTCAGTACTTGTCCTCAACAGATCACAATTCAAAGACATTCGCCACTGTTCACCACTTGAGGATTTTCTTAGATGACAATCAACTTCTTCGATGCAGAGGAAGAATTGAGCACTCATCGCTACCCCAAGACACGCAATATCCAATACTATTACCCAAGAAGAGCTATCTTACAAAGTTAACAGTTCAAACTGCACACTTAAAGTGTTGCACAATGGAGTCAGGGACACACTCACTGAAGTGAGACAGCGTTATTGGATCCCAAGCAGAAGACAAGTTGTCAAATCAATTCTACGGAAATGTGTTACCTGTAGGAAAGTACAGGGTCGACCATTCCAGTCAGTCACCCCGCCACCACTACCGAAATTACGTGTTGACGCACAATATGTATTCCAGTATACAGAGTGGACTATACAGGACCATTGTTTGTCCGAGGAATGAACAACATATCTACCAAAGCTTACATTTGCTTATTCATGTGTGCATCTGTGCGAGCAGTCCACCTCGAGCTTGTCGAAGACCTTACAGCGACAGCCTTCATCAGAGCATTAAGACGATTTATCAGTCGACGAGGAATGCCCGAAGTTATCATTTCAGACAACGCGAAGAACTTCCAAGCAACATCAAAAGAGCTAGTTGGATCAAGACACCTTTCAGACTCCGAAGAGTACAAGAACATCGTCTAAGATCGAGGCATAAAATGGCACTTCATAGTAGAGCGAGCTCCCTGGTGGGGAGGCTTTATGAACAATTAATTGGACTTGTAAAACAATGCATCAAAAAGACACTTGGCAAAACATCTCTAAACTATGTAGAAGTAAACACCATGTTGATAGAAGTTGAAGCCGCTTGAATAGTCGACCTCTTACGTACACGTACCCACACGTACAAGATGGACCACCACTTACCCCATCTCACTTCCTGTGCAGCTATAGAATTCTGTTACCACCCCAATCAAAACTGCTACCGAATCAAGAAGATCACGATTATTACCCACCAGGAGAGAACCGAGACAGTCTAACAAGACGAGTCAAGTATTATGGCACACTGATGCAACGCTTTTGGACTATTTGGCGTTAAGAATATTTGACCACCTTACGTGAATTCATGATATCTAAAAATCACCATTCAACAATACCACCTGAAATCGGTGAGGTAGTTCTTATCCATGACGAGTCCTCAAGAAACAAGTGGAAACTTGGTATCATACATGAGCTCCATCGAGGAAGAGAGATGGCTTGATAAGAGCAGCCACCTTGCGAAAAAGCAATAGGAATAACATTAAGAGACCCGTGGAGAAACTTTATCCTTTGGAAGTCCAGGATGACGCCATAAAAGAACAAAAACCTCAAGAGAGGCCAAACAGGCCTAAACGAACGGCTGCTATCGAGGCTAAATGTAAACTTAAAGAACTGGCAAAAGATGATTTTATTTAAACTGATTATCACAAGATTCATACTTATTTTCACAGACGTTTACCTTTGATTTGCACTTTTTTTCTGTCGCCCGGGATGGATGTTATGAGTATAATTACAGTAATTACAGAATAAAAGTAAAGTTGGAGTTTCCATGTGATTTATATCTTTCTCCAACAACTGCTATCATTCTTCAACTTGAGACCTACCGTAGCGGCTGAAAACTTGTGTGCCATTGTTTAGCACAAAATATAATCTCGGTTCCTGGGTGGGTTTATTCACTGTACCAATATGTCTGGAACGTGTGCTTGCATTTGGAGACATTGCTTATATTATATTCTTCAAATTTTTAGCAATAAGCAGCTCTGGTAGCGATTTAGTGTTATCCAAGTGTTGATGGCCAGTACGATAATAGTTAGGGTTATTTACCTCTATTAAAATTCTTCAGATTATTTTTCGATTGTGTACCAGACCATATGCGAAGCAATTAGAATGGAAGAGAGAAACTTCAAGATGTTCTATTCCGTAATAGTCAGCGTATCACCCACTTCTATTTCTTTTCCTCTATCGATGATACTAATGTAGCATGTGAAACATTTCCTTGTCTGTTCCTCTATCAACGACACTTCTGCAGTATATCATTCTGTGGTCTTTTTATCCTCTATCAATTACATATAAGCATCATATCTTCCAGTTGTCTGTATTTTCCTTTATGAATAACAATATTGTGGTATAACAAATGTTACCTGTACGATTCTCTATCAATGCCCATTTCATTTACTGAATTATAACATACTTGTGTATTATCTAGCACTTGTTTCCAGGCTGCTTGAGTTCCATTTATTTATGTCAATGCATGGATAGCAGGTAGTTTAATGTTGTTGATGCTCCGGGCATGTTTTTTTGTCTTCGCGTCCAAGACTGTCACCTGTTCGATTTCGGTAAGAGTGGCATCGTGATACTTATCATTTTTCAATTTGAGACCTACCGTCCCTGCTGAAAGCTTATGTACTACTGTTTTTCACAGCATACAATCTCGGTTCTTTGGTGGGTTTGGTTATTGTGCCAGGTTCCATAACTTATAGCGGCGGTCGAGGATCGCGATTTGTTTTCCAGTTTTCAGTGGTTGGAGAGCTTGTACATCTTTTGTTTGTAGTGAAAGCCTCGACTTTCCTGACATAAGTGAAGGTTCTCTTTAATTTTTCTAAAACTTCTGCTAGCACTTGTAGACATCGCTATTTACCATTCTTCAGCTCTGCCAGCGATTTTGTCATATCCAATTTGGGCAGTACTATATAACAATTAGGGTTATCTACTTCTTCATTTGATTTCTTCAAATTACTTTTACAGTCTACAACATGCCATCTGGAAGCAATTAGACTGTGAATAGAATGGAGAAACTCTAACATGTTATATTCCTTGAGTCAACATATCAGCCACTTATGTGTCTTTTCCTTTATCGATGATACTATAAATGCCGCATTTCAAACAATTCCTTTTATTTCCTTTATCAACGACACCCCTGCAGTATATCATTCTGTCGTATATATTATCCTCTGTTAATTACATACCAGCAGCATATCTTCAGGTTGTCTGTATTTTCTGTTAAGAATACCACTATTGAAAGGATATGTACCATTGTTTCTCACAACATAAAATTTTGGTTCTTTGGTGGGTTTACTCGCTGTTCCAGGCTGCGATAATCTATTTCGGCGATCAAGGATCTAGATTTGTTCCCCTGTTTGCAGTGGTTATCTGTACGATCCTCCATCAATACTCCTTTCATTCGTTTAATTATAACTTACCCTGAGCTGTCACTTGTAGTGAATCTGATCGTGTATTATCTAGCATCTGTCTCCTAGCTACTGGAAATCCTTCTTGTTCTCTTTTGCTTTTATATGGAAGTATGAATAGCATGTGGTTCTGTGCTGCCGTTAGTGACATGGCCTTTTGGTAGCGGTGTCCAATGCTGAGGCTTCGATACCGGTAATGGTGAGATCATGATACGTTGTGGCTTTTTTATGTTCTTCGAGTTTAAACGTACGTTTGGGTCTGACAGCTTCTGTGCTGTTGTTTGTCACAGTATATACTCTAGGTTCTTGGTTTGACTTTCTAACTGTAGCAGACTGCCATATTTATTTACGCGGTCGAGGATCTAGATCTGTTTCCCTGTAATAAGTGTTTGGAGAGTCAGTGCCTCCTTTGGTGGTAGTGATAGCCTTGATCATCCTTACATTAGTGAATGTACCCTTGAATCTGTCTGGAACATGTGTTGGGTCTCTTTGACATTGATAGTGTGCTTTTCAACTCTCTACCTACAAGCAGCTCTGCTAGCGATTTGGCGATGTCAAAGTGCCGTGGTTTTGTACGATAACAGTTAGGGTTATCTACCTCTTCACTACCTTTTTGAGATTACTTTTACAGTCTGCACCATACGATCTGTGAAACCATTAATTATATCTTGTCAATGAGTATTCTCGACATCGCGAGATCCGTACATTAATTTTCTTCTGAAGTTAGTGATTATTAATATATTGAAGCGTCTTTCTTATCTTGGTCTCCTTTTTTCGCATGATCTGATCCTACGTATTCTCGCGTTATAGCCCAAATATTCTTGAAAAACGGATGTGATATATTTGGTTTTCAGTGATGTTGTTTGTCGATACCCATGTTGCTTTGTGTGTTTCTTTGTATTAAAATACAGAACCCCTCTATGGCACATTTGAAGTTTGAACAGAATCAGCAAACACTTTCTCGTTTTCGTCAATCTCACCCAATCCACGTCTTCCTATAATTCGTACGGTAATTTAACGTAAAGGCCACACCCATTGTATGCAGTGCTCCATCATCTGTATGACCCGAGTTTATTATTGTGGTGCCATTTGCAGTTACGTCTCTGCCAATGAGATCCAGCGTATTCAGTGCAAGGATTAGCAATGATAACTGATCTTCCGGATTGGTACATGGTCCTGACATTCCAGATGCGTGTATTGTATGCATGTTTATACGTATTCGCCTGCACTGCGTCATTGTCTGTCTTTAAGACAAGTCCTCTTTGCCCGAGTCGATGGTGCGGTTGAATTTGGTCGATGTTTCTGTTATCTGAATAATCCCATGGGGGATTGATCTATGCAGCTTCACCAGAGCCCCGTTAGCCAGCATTACCTGTTTCCATCTCCCACGACGAGGACGAGGGGTTGGACTTTGGGAGATTGTGCATGTATAGGTCTGTATAGAGTGCAGTATAAAACTCATGCCATTCCACTTTTCACATCCGACTGTTTATCTTCTCAGCATGCAAGGAACCAATGAAATCTACTCTAACATTTGGAAAGGTTTTACTCCACATTGAGACAATGAAGCTGATAAGGATAACGGAAAATGTGATGTACGAAACTCGAAAAACTATTCATTCACCGTTGTGCCTTAGTTTTATGGTAGCCTCTGAGGACTAGAGTTGTCAGATGACCAGGAATAAATAGGTGATATTTATAGGTGTGAACCCAGTGCGCACCTAACGTACCTTGCACTTCATCGTGCCTTCTTCATCTTTGAAGGATCGAGGGTACAATCCAGTTCTTTCAGTTGCTAATGATCAAGCGATTTCCGAAATTCTTCCACCCACATAAACTAATAATTCTCAATCTCTTCAGTTGCTCGTCAATTCTTGGAAGCGCCTCTCCGATTTCCTGGTTTTTGACTGTTGTGGAAGCTTTAGCCGCTACTTTAACAGCAGTCGGGAGGTTCTAAAAGAACTTTTCGAAACAGTGGGGCGGTTCTACTTGGCTTCTTCTGGCGATTTTACTCTTGCAGAAATCAGATGTTCTTCTTCAGGTTTAAACTACTCAAGGCCTCCTACCAACTTGAATCTGAAATAAAGTCTGTGGCCTTGACTCCTAGTTAGAGCAGATCAGATATGTCGTCCGAAACTCTACTGGTTTGCTGGGATGTAGTGGCGATATCATAAACTCGATTTCATACCAACTTTCGCCGTAAAAGGTAACTGAAAGACAACTTCAGCAGCACAGTCTATCTATATAATAGCATGTCTCCAGAGCCTCCCTATTGTACAATTCCAACGTTTCTAATTCATTGCCTAAAGCTACGAGTGGTAGCCAACAGCTATCCGCACTCAAGAAAACACCTAACTAACTCCATCCCTCTTACCAGTTTAGCGTCAAGACAATGATTTGCTAACATTACTCCACTCGTCGTCACGAAACACAACAACTGAGAAGAGGACAGGAACCATCACGTATCAGCAGCACTACGAGTTCTGCGTCAGCAGTGCTAACTGGATTCGAAAACTACTAGTAAGAGCTCCATGAACTACTCATTTCATGAGTGTTAATGCAGGAAAGGCGGAAAATGATAGAGAGAGAATATGGAGAAAAAAATCTCTTTCTTTCCCTCAACTAGATTTCAAAGGCTCATGGTATCAGTAAAATGGTAGTAGTAGATCTAGTGAGGTCACAGGAAGTTATTACTTGTTTGTCATACTTTCTGCAACTCTCTGGCGCCCGCTTTTTCTCCGTCTTCCTGTTGCACTCTCGAGTCATTGTAATCGTCAGTCATTAATATTTTAGTTATCAAAGATTAAGACTAATTTTATTTGATAATAATAATATTAATATTAAAATTATTGTTAATATTATTATAATTAGTAATGGCCATTTGATCGAGAAATTCGTTGTACAGAATCCCCTGGGGGGACTTAGTGGTGAAAAGGATAGGGATGATCGTCAGGAAATGTGAAAAAATACCCTAAAAAACTGAAAAAATTTTGAAAATTTTCGACCCTAGAAATACCTTATAACATAAATCAGAAATGTAGTAACAACTATACTGGTTTTCATTACAGCTTTTATAATTATCGTTGACGTTTTGTTTGTTAGTTCAGTTTTGTTTTGGAAAAGCGACTCGAAGACGCAAGCTCACTCCCATGATGCATTGCAAAATGTGCTAACGGCTAACAGCATACTCGTACCAATACTCCTTCATTTCGTGCTGCGCGCTCATGAATGAGTAAAAAAGCCAAATCGGAAATGGTTATTAATACATCCGAAATATAATAGTGAATAATGAAATAGAATAAAGTTAAGAAGAGCAGGAGATTTGACTTCTTGTGTACTCAAATTTTTAAGGTAATGTGGTCTACCTGTGTATTCAATCTTTCTAGCCAATATTGTAGCCAATAATATGACATCGAAAGCAATTTACCGGCTACCTGTAGTCGCGAACATTGCATTATGCTAGGGATATCAAGTGCTAAACCATAAACTGTTACCTGTGACATATTTCTCTCCAATGAGTGATTATTCAGGGCCATGGTGACGATTGGATGATACATTATCATAACTTAAGGTGAACGAGTTTGGCAGTTTCATTTCTGCAGTCACAGGAGGTTGGCGCAAGTGAAGAGCGATTCGTGCGTCCCCAAACCACAAAGCCACAGCGTCTCAGTTGTTTCAGACTGGTCTGATGGTTCTCAGCCTCCACACCATCAACAGCGTAAGAAGTATCGACAATCCGGCGATCTCAGCCTCCACACCGTAAACAGCGCTTTTTCTTCATAAACAGCTTCCATGAATCTACGATACGGCACGACTCAGCTTTCACATCACCACTGTACAAATCGCAATAATTTACTTCCGTTTAGTGCCATAATAAATATAAACAATTCAGTTACCTAATGTACCACTTGTATCAATATGATGTAAAGTTTTCTTCTCCTAAATGTACATGCCTAACTCAAAGCTGGCCTGTGTAGGCTGATGAGTTCCCCGAACCCTCTCCCCGCCGCTGGCTGGGTTGTCCGAATCCACCAGAAAAATCTGTACTAACTAACTGTATGTTTAAAAACCTTTAATCACCAAATGTGTGTCCACAAATCTAACACAAGGTACACCCACACTTACTACCGGCAAAGCGGAAATTACTAACTAACTGTATGTCCATGTATCCACTGCAGATAAACATGTACTAACTGTATATCCATGTATCCACTGCAGATAAACCTGTACTAACTAACTGTATATCCATGTATCCACTGCAGATAAACCTGTACTAACTAACTGTATGTCTATGTATCCACTGCAGATAAACCTGTACTAACTAACTGTATGTCTATGTATCCACTGCAGATACATTTATATAATAGAAACCTAGAAACCTCATCTACTGCAGATAAAGCTGTATCGACTTGCGTGTACATTCTTAAAACATATAAAATGTATTATATGGGATTATATGGGATTATATGACATACGAGATTTCTCTTCAAGTGTTGAAAACAGCTGACAAACACAGGTCACGAGCGACTTCAGCGTACGAGTGAAATACTTTTCAACACGAAAAGAGACATTTCTAAGCCGCCATGTAATGTTCTGTTTACGTTTTAGACGCCGATGAAATACCAAACCATTTCACTTTGTCATTTTTCTGTAGTTGTCAACGCGTAAAAGGAGCGATTTATTTGTAGCCATAGCAATGGTGTTATTTTCACATGTGAAGATATTATGTTTTCGCTCGAAAGCTCGCCTGGTGTTTTGTCGGTGTTTTTATAGTAAATAAATAAATAGATTCTATTCTGTTCTCTATACGCTGTAGGTGGTTTTAGAACGTATAATTAATCTTGGAGCAAAAAGGAAATTTTACTAATTGGCTGGTTCAGAAATGAGGATAGGACCGGGTCTGTCCACCCAAACAGTCCCAGAAGGCAGTGCTCAACTGAGTGTTTTAGACAATCCATCACTGACAATCTTCCGAACGTTTTTGCACAATAAGTGTGACTTTATTTCATCCAAGAAACAACGCGATTAGGAAAATACATTATCTGAATCACAACACAGTCTGTACCCACCAAGGACTGTGTATTGTTTTTTTATATAAAGTTAGTACTTGTAGCGTTGCTTTCTGGGATCGTTTGGGTGGACAGTTCCAGTCCTGTTTTCGTTTCTGGATCGGTCAATGACAAGTGATCACATGGTACAAATAATGATGTTCTTGTACTGGGTGGCAAAGGAATGTGACAGACTCCACTGGCAAATGTAAAAGAAAGAAAAATTACGCTTCTCTTGTTAATTGTTTCTTGCCTTGGAGTCTGTCACACAGCATATTATTAATTGTACCCGTGATGTGATCACTTGTTGCAAAAGGCCAATTATTACTCTCGTAAAACCCCGGTGATTACAATTTTTGCAATGAAAGATAATAAAATAAATAGAACATTTTCTTAAATATCGTTTCTTTCCTTTAATTAGACAGTGGATTTGGAGCCGCCCTTTCTTCAAACTTTTGTGACCAACTTTTCAAACAAAACAATTGCTCAGGCGCTGATATTCTTAAACAAATTATTTTCTCTCTTCCAAGAATATATTGTTTACTCGCAAGAAGATGGTTTATAAGACTGGAAAATTGTATAATCGAGATGAAATATCAAACCTCAATTCAACGGGACCCAAACATACACTATAGTGGAACATCCATGACGGCAAGTAATGTTAACGTAGAGGGATAAACGCGACAAACTGCATGAATTCTGCGAAGTGTGAAATTCTACACACTGAAGAAATTATGTTCGACTGACGACGGAGATAGGATATTTTGCTTCTTGTCCGTCTTCTGGGAGTGCTGCACAGGGTTGGACGCTTAATTACCAAACTACAGCACTGTAATTTATCCATTAAACTACATTATCTGATTACCAAACTATCAAGTTTAATTTTCAATTTAGAAAAAGGATTGGGTTGATACAAACTAAGACAAATTCATCGCGTATGAAGTTTGGGTTTAGACGCAGGACATAAATTTCACATTGAAATAAGTTTAAAATGTTACCTTTCTTGGAGGTGTTCTTTGACTTGGTCCATTAAATGATTCTTAAAGTTAGCAAAGACGTCGAAAGGGCTTTATTCAACCACTTCATGATTCTTAAAAGCCATTCATGGCGTTCTTTGGAGCGCGTGTCTGTCGACATTCTAATCCATGCAGTTGTATCTCTCCAAAAAAATTTCTGCTCTTAATCTTCAGGCAGTTCTTTTCCTAAGGAAAATGGTTCGGAAGACATCAACCGTGTATTTGATGTGAAGATATATGCACAATTTATGGGACTTGGTTCCATCCTCAAATCCGCAAATCACTTTTCTGAGTGCGCGACAAGCAATTTTGAACTCTGCACATATCAGGCAACACCGAACTGAGCTCACCCCGAGTCCTGACTATAAAAGGCTTCATTAGGAAAGGCAAGGAAATGCACGTGGAATGCACCAAACCTCTTTCTTCTACGAACGACAGGCATTTTTTACATTTTCCAGTGGGTCTGTCGCATTCCATTGCGATCCAGAATTATTGTAACATGTGATTACTTTCTGCCAAAATTAAAGCCTATTCCAATTTCAGCTGGCATTCTATATACCATATCAAGTTCTTGAAGACGCAAGACAACAGCTTAATATACCATTTCAGTACGTTTTGTACTGGTTCAACACTAAAAATCAACAAATAATTGAAGTAATTGCCTCACGTAGTAAACGGGTGCAAACTGGCATATTTTAAAGAGGAAGGACAACAAATTGCACGTGAGCATGCACCAAAACTTCGGATGGAATTAATCCAGGTTTGAAGTCTTTATCATGAACGAATGGTCGTATTTTAGACATTTGAAGCAAAAACAAGTCGACAAGTCGAATTTGCTGCACAATATATTTTGGCAACCGCCATCGGCCTAATGAATTGGTGCTGCAAGAGTGGAGAGATAAACGACACACGAACGCCCGTCGCAATTGTCTGATTTGAATTAAATTGAATTTGCGAAATAAGCGCAAAACTGATCGGGCAATTCAAAAACAAATTAAAAAGAGCCAAAGTATACTATTCTTTGTCATTTTTTGACCTTTACTCGATCGGGATAAAAAGCAAAGAAATTTTGAACATTTTGAGAGTTCTGAGTATATGTCCAGAGCCCTTTTCTGTTATTTGTCTAGCTATACATATATTTAAGAAGATCAAAAGCGCAGCAAACAGAACTATCAAGCTATTAGCATGCCACTACAGCACAAAGTACAAATCACTGTTATACCTATTGCTGGCTTGCACATAATATCATGACGGCCATGTTGGAGGTCTTTTAACAATAAAATTTTGAAATTGCCTTTTGTTTTGTCATCCAACATGGCTGCCATGCGTTTTGCTTTCTACATCTCTTGGGACTGATTGCAGCCCAGCAATACCCGTAAATTTCAAACCGCCAATTTCAGTTTCTTCTATATTATATTGATATTTCAGCGTTTTTACGTTGTAACTTTGAACTCGACGATGCCAACGCTTGGTGTTTATTTTGTAATTAAACCTCTTGTTTTGCTGGGACTTCTCCGTGGCGTAGCAGTAGTGTTAAACTCTCTATTATGGCAAAAAGGGGCCACATGTAACAATACCGGTAATCAATATACACCCCCCTTTACAATACACTTTTTCACTTTACAATGTGAAAAACAAATCAGCGTCTCTGTATCCATATTGAGCCTCAAATAGTCCTTTATTTATATCTAAAATTTTATTTTGCAGTCAGATTTTTCGTCCAAAAACGCCATGACGTACAGGAGGTGTTTCAAATAATCTTTCTTTTATATGTGCCCAACTGTATTGATCCTAAAGCAAAACTTTAGCTGTTTAAACCCAAATGTCGAACGGTTCTATATACAAGGCTCGTATGTTTAACACGTTGTGAAGTAACTTCTGGTAGATAAACAAGCATGACCAATGACAACGATCGGAAGGGTCCCATTTTTCAAAGACTTCATTACAAATAACTGTTGCTAGTTCCTATGTCCTGATAATGCGACGACAGGCCACAGGCAGTAATTGTTGGTCGGGGGGGGGGGGAGCAGCAAGTTTGTGAAGGTGCACTCCGCTGGGTTTTTTTTAAATTTTTAACTTATTGTCTATTTCACTTGGGGT
>JANSTR010146098.1:0-11409 GCA_025434805.1 Antipathozoanthus remengesaui | reverse complement strand
TTTTCTGTCAGATGAAAATGTACCAGTGAATGACAAGCGAGCAACAGACGTGACAACAAATGCCTGTAAATTGTAACGCTTCGGTAACCGCAATTCACAGCTTGCGAGAGCACCTACTGCGTGCAAAAAAATTGGACTTGCGGCTTGTCATGATCAAGTACATGTCAATCATGCATGTTATTGAACCAATAGGAATCTTCGGGCGCTGGCAACCGAGGATGATACGGAAACGTAGGGTTGCTTTCCTTTTCCCTCTCCTCCTCCACCTTTGTAAGTGAGTATAGGTTTCTGCTGGGATTAGTGTTCTGTCCAGGAGGAATCTGGACTCTCAGTCTGGTGCTGCACTGTGTCAAAACAACAAATAAAAACATAAAACGAAAACAGTATTCTGGTATATTTCAAAAGCGTAGTTAGAAACTGAATTTCGAGGATCACAATACAATAACTAGCATGCACCCTTAGCTGTCTGAATGCGGAAAATTAAGCTATCCATTTGCATTTATATTGTTGTAGAAACTGATTTAGACTACAAATTCAGGCTTAGCCTCATCTAACTTTTCTTCTTTTCTGCTATTCCTTGGAATACTTTGTCCTTGCAGTATTCATATTTTGAAATCTCAATACTTCTTCCCCCTTTTCCAAGTCAAGAACAAGAAAAGGCTGCACAAGTCCGGACCTCAACCATTACCCAGCCAAGACTTATACCTTTAGCAACTCTTGCTATGTTAGAAACTGTCCTGTGTGTGGACTGAGTGAACTGCCTCCCTTTACTTTTCAATCGATATCGCTACAGGATGATAACGAAAACATCTATCTGTCCACTTTGCCTTAGACCAAATATCTCGACTGTATGCAACAGCTTTAGTGCTTCAAGTGTTCGAATTTCTCTACCTACATATAGTTCATTTATTTTTGTATATTATTGCATATTATTGTAAATTTAGCAAGCACTTCTTCGCAATAGTATTTTCGGCACAATTTTAACTCTGCTGACCGATTAAACCGAGGCTTCGAGGGGATCACGTATCCTATTTTCTGTGCTCCCGCCGCGCATCAGCTGAGGCAAATGTTGTAAATATATAAAATAAATATAATATCATTATTCATATCAGAAATTATAAAATAAAGCAGATATAACGCGCTTTCCGATTGGCTCTGCAGAGTACTTTATTATTGTGCACAGGCAAACTGCATGTGTCTTTATGACCGGAGACACAATGTAGTATCAGTTGCTTCTTTTATAAAAGAAATAGAGAACTCGCCTGCTTGCTACGTTGAGCTATAAAATCATTTGTGAATTAACTAAAGTTCACTCAAATAGATTCTGATTATTTACTCTCCTTTCGTGAACATAAAAATTCATGTATACTTAGATAATTCAAAACAGCACGTTTTTATTATTTCGTTAATAAAAATGTTGCGCCGTCCGTCTGCGTGTCCATCTGTGGCTGAAATGATCATGAGAACGTCATATCTCTTGGCTACACGCTCTGTTAGTTTTTTGGCAGTTTCTCATTTTATGCTGTTCTAAATGAATGACAGCATACATTCATAGTTAAAAGGATGTGCTCTGGAACATTAACTTTGCGGACGGACCACATGTTCCTAATTAAGACACGCATGTGGAAGTCATAAAACTCTGAAATCCATAGAAGGTAAGACTAATTTGTTAAAAGTGAACTGAACTCATACGGCTTTTAATTCGATGAAATGGTTTTCGGTGGGGATCACTACTTGGATGGAGACTTAAAAGAACTATTGAAAATTTGGGGTGGGATTTCTGAAGACTGTAAAATAACAGTCTCTTTTATAACCGCATTAACCATTGTAGAGTATAGTAGTTTTAACCTTAGATAGAGGGTCACGAGTTTATCAGTTGTTTTGATAGTCAAGTGCTACCCTTTACAAAAAGGTTTTGTTGTTGAATCTCTCACAATATTGCAAGGAAACATAAGAAAAACATAATACAAAATTAAAAACAATGAAACATATAAAAATGTTATAATGTTGCTTACATTTGCGAGTCATGTTTGGCTGCAGCGATCATGAAAACGTAATATTTTGCAAAATTTTGCCGTTTCTCGTAGTTAAAAAGCTGTCGCGAATGAATATAAACACTCATATTTTAAATGCAAAATGTGCATCTTGCAATTTTTTGCCTGTAACACAGAACTCTTTGGAATTTGCTTGTGAAAATATAGTAAAATACGTCTGGTTCATTATTTTGCCAATAACAGGAAAACAACGTTAACCACACGGCACATGATGTAAGCATATTGGAAAACTGTTTCTTTCTTTAGGTTATCAACACATCCATATTGACTATGTAATAATTAATGTATAATTGTTACCTACAACCAACACTGAACGTTTCAAAAAATGTATTTGTACTAACAGGTTGTTTCGTGGGCACTGTAAATTAGTTTATCTGCGTATAGACTTATTTCGTTCGGTTTGACGATACATAATTCAACGTTTATCATATAATTATTTTTAAAAATAATGCATATATGTTAATAATGTAATTATGCGAAATTTAACCTATTAAGGTTATTCAGAGAAATCGGCATAGTCTGTTCGCAGTGCGAATAAAGTTGCACAATGCATGTCTCTCAATAATGTCTTATCTTCAAGTAAACCTGTCTTAATGGATTTATTTCCGGCTGTCACTGGAGTCCCAGCGGAACCGGTCCGGTCCATTGAACTTGGTAGCACTTTATTATTTAAAATCTTAAGTGTATGCAAATTCTTAAGTACTCAAACCAAAACTGGGGACATCTGGAAGGCATATGATTGTTTCGCATTATTTCAATATATATTCATTGCACTCTGAAGATAGTTAATAGAAAGAAAATAGTTTTCAATAAAACCATTGAAAGCGTCAGTGGATAAGTAAGACGTATAACAAAAAGAACCAATAGTTAGCCCTATTGGAGTTTCTGAGCATGCCGAGGGGCTTCATAATCCTCCCCCTATGTAACTTGGAATGTATTAACGCTATTGCTATGAAATTTGGAGATGAGCTAGATCCATTTATACTAATTAGATTCCAATAAGTAAATTAGAGTTGTGACGTAATAATCACATGCATATGCATCCTGTTATCACGTGGTTTGGTCTTCTTTTTGAAGAGAAATTCACTAATACATTTATCTTGGGCAATGTAGGGACTTCGTGGGGACTTTGAAATAAATACTTCTACGTGTAGTGGGGGAAATGTGGGGACTTTGTATTTGCAATTTTTCTTGAGACAGTGGAGACAAGAAATTTTTTTTCTGACTTGTCGAAGATGGCGTATCGAACAAGAGACTCCAAGAAGATATTATGTCATCTGCTTTGCTACTAAAACAATCGTTTGACTCATTCGTTCTATTGGTATTTTTTACCATCTTTAAGTTGCATTGCTCGATCTTTCTCTGGCTTCCCTGAAATGCAAATCATATTCATTAGTATTTTAAATGTAAGTTGTCAAGCAATGACCAAATCTGCCTGTGTGATCTTTGTCTTTGAGTATTCAAGTGCTTTCGTTTTTGTGCAACTGCTGGTGCAGTTGATTCAGAGAGTGAAATATTGTAATTTAAGTAGTTGGGGAAATCAACTTGGAGTCACTTTTAATGAAAGTTAAATATGAACTTACGATCGTATATCATTATCTTAACAGTTCATCACAATTTTCTAAAGTTTCAAATATCAAATATATTATGTTACTTTCAGAGTTGCAGTGCCCCAGGTACTGGATACAATGTGGGGATTTGATGGAAAATATTGCCCCAGTAGGTGGGGCAATTGCACTGAGGCGTTTGCAAAGTCCCCACATTTGCCCGGGATCCCCCTCGTCAGAGAAGCCGATGACAGGTGCATAATGAAAAGTGACTAAAATTTGCAATTTGCAAGATCAATGCATTTCTAGCCGATTACTACCAGCTTGGACTGGTCATCACCTGCACTCCACAAACGAAAAGAAAAATACCATAAATTTAAACCAAAACTTCGAAAGCGAATATTATTTGTTCATTTGGGGGAACATACCCTAGACCTCCGTAGGAACGCTCGTGGTAGTACCCACCCAATGTAAAACTTGCTGGGCGGTCCCTGCCCTATCCGTCGCCAGTAAAAAGAAATTTAATTGCTACTTGAAAAGAAATTGCCCAAAAGTAACGACAAAGTTTCTTGTTAGTAAGAATGCAGTATAGGATTTTTTCCTTTCGCATATTAGTAGATTTCCCTGTAATGACCTGAGCTCACTCTCGTCATATCGACCGGACGGGGATGGTCGGCAAAAAATCGTCGCCTGTGGCATCAATTCAAGCTTGTAGATGCCCTTCATTTGGCGATTGTTTAAATCGCTTTGCAAACACTGCAAACAACTTTGCGAGATTATGGTACTGGATTAGGGTACTAAAACAAACAATAATGTTATCATTCTATAGGGGTTAACATAAAGTTCGACTACACCCAATTTTTTATTTTTTAGGCCAAATATCGAAAGTGTATAGGCAAATATATAATTTACGGAAAAAGTACCTCTCCGCGGGGCAATTTTCTAATCGTAGCAGTACAACTAGGATTTGGGACATCGTGCTAGCTGGATATTCGGTGCTTACTATTTTTCAGGAATTATGGACAAGACGTTTGCAATCAAATAAGAAAATTCCTGAGAAATAGGAATTTGTGTTTTCTCTACACACGTTATCGTCTCGACTGAAACTTTTGCGAGGAGTGATAATAATCTCCAAATGAAGGGCATCTACAAGCACTAGGCGAAATAGTGTATTTAATGTACTCTTAAAGTGTTAAAATTTATATTTCAGTAGCTTTTCTTGTAACTTTAAGAGTCCTGATAGATTAAGTTTAAGTGACTTTATACAGCTTCTTAAAGACCATGAAATGCCCCCACAACGAGCCTTTAAGGTCCCCTTAAATGTTCCTAAACTGTAACTTTAATGCATTTTAAGCATTCTTAAAACTCTTAAAAATCAAATTTAGAAAGTTTAAAAGTACCGATAAAGGAGTATATAGTCAATATTTCAAGAACATTTAAGAAAACTGTAAAGGTTACTATTTTACACTTTTCCAATGTTTTTAAGAAATTCTTAAACACGATTATATACAAAATATCATTGGCTTCAAGTAAATACAAAAACTATTAAAAACAAAAATTTGGTACTTTTAAAATCTTTTATGTACTAATAAAATTGTGGAACATTGAAAAAATATCATGAGAATATTATAAGCTATACAAATGGCATGCATAAGTTTAATAATCTACGCTAAAAAACTAACAAACTCATAATAAAATATACAATTAACAATTATAATACAAAGCATTTGGAATTAAGACCGAAGCAAATTACGATAGACGAGATTTCAAAAAATTAAGGCCTGTTTTGAGAATGATTTGCTGTCCACACACGATTTTATCCCTGAAGGCAGTGTCCTGGAACCACCAGGTTGACTGTACTATTTGATCTAAGAAGTCGTGTGTGTTTGACCTTTTCGAGTCTTAAAGTTTGAGACCAATTGTGGCTATATAAAGCTTTAAGGGCCGTCTTCAGTAGATGCCAGTCTCGACGTTCCCTTACCGGTAGCCAACCTAACTTAAGTAAGGGTTCAAAACTATTTACGTATCGACCTGTTACAAAGCTAGCGGCAGCAAACTGAATGCGTTGAAGTCTCTTCGAGAGATGCTGAGGAAGTGGGTACATGACCATATCACAACAGTCTAGTCAGGAGAGGATAAGACTTTCCGCAAGGTGCTTTCGTAGCTTGTAAGGAGTAAAATGTTTGATTTTCCTGAGGCTTGCGAGAGTAGTATAGCATGATGATGCTAAGTTCTTGACGTGTTCATCCCAAAGAAGATTCTCATTAAGGTGGACGCCAAGTAACTTGGTATTCTTGACTCTTTCAAGATCCTTTCCTCCAGCAGACAACAGTAGTGGAAATGACGACAGATTGCGGCGAGTGAACATTTGCCTTGTTGAGAACATCATAGACTTTGTCTTGTCTGGGTTAAGAGCTAGATTAGATTCCTTGGACCAGCTGTGGAGCTTGGAGAGTGCATTATTCATCAACGATACACCACCAGCCAAGTCTTGCACTAGGGTATGATGGTATAGGGTCATATCGTCAGCGTACTGTGAGCATTTTATAGATACAGGGATGACGTCTTTTAAGTCCGAAACGTACAGATTAAAAATCATAGGTCCTAGTATAGATCCCAGAAGAATCCCGAAAGCGATTGTCTGGCAAGACGAAGTCTTATCGTCGATCTGTACGAATTGACGGCGGTCGCATAAGTAGCTTAGAAGCTACTCCAGAGAGTGCTTGATAAACCCTAACTTGTGGAGCTTTAGCAAGATAGTTCTGAAACAAATAGTGTCAAATGCCTTGCTGAAATCTGCCATAACCATAAGGGTAACTTCCCCTTTATCCATAGCTTTCCGGATATCATCTCTAATGCCCAGGAGTGCTGTTGTTGTTGAGTGACCTCATGCAAAAGGGAGGACCTCTCTGCAAATGACATCATTTGTATTCCAACAGCTTTCTCAAATACTCTGGACAAAACCGGAAGTATCGAGATAGGCCGCAGTTCATTCATCGAGGTTGGACCACCTTAGGAATAGAAGAGACTCTTGCCATTTTCCATTTTGTAGGAAAATATGATCGCTTTATGCAGTTGTCTATGATGTGCGTAAGCGGATCCGCAAGATGTTCAGCTACCAGTTTCACAAATCTTGCCGGGATGATTGTCGGCACCAGTAGAACAGTCTGAGCGCAGGGATTTAATGCACTCCGAGACTCCTCTCCGGGTAACTGGTTGGATGGTAAAGTGCTGTATATTGTCTGGAATCTCAGGAAGACTATCAATGATGTTAGCAAGAGTGTCCAATGATGTAGCTGGGGCTCCAATAGTTCGCTGGGCAGTGGTGGAGAAGTGTACATTTAGCCCGTCAGGGTCTATACGGAGGGGCTTAGAACTTGGCTTGAGGATACGATGAATCACGCGCCAGATTCACTTGATTTGTTTGACGACAGGGCCTTCTCTATAAACGACTTGCGCGCAGAGCGTATGGCCTGTTTAAGCCTATTTCGTACTGAGCGGAAAGAGTTCCACGTATAGCTGTCAGCATTTGGAAGGTGAGCTGCGTGTCTGAGGGTGTTCCTCTCTTGTTGCAGGTCTTCTATCTGTGATGTCTTCATCCACGGTGCAGGAGGACGCGTCACTTTCACTTTCCGCAGCGGTGCATGTCTCTCGAGACACTCAGTAAACAAGAGATTTAAGGAGTCAAGTTGTTTATCAGGGTCGTCTGAAAAAGATGTCACAGACAGTGGTAGCTTGGAGAAATTGTCAATAAATAGCTGCTCGTCCAGATTCTTGGTATCCCAAGAATCAGTGTTCAGACAGGCATGTCAAATACATTTAACAATCCAATGCATACTCGGCGGGTTGGTAAAACGTATACTAAAGTCAACCAAGGGTTGACAAAACAATTTTCCGCGCCATGAGGTTAATTGGAAGAAAGCTGACGTTTTGAGCACTAGACCTTCGCAGGAGCATAGGCGGTTTTGTTCTCGGACCCGTATTAAGAACCAAACCTTGCAAACAGCAAAGCGCTTTATATATATTGTGGACTCTTAGTATGGAATAAAATCTTGCATTTACATGTGGGAAAACAGTTCAGTTCAGTTTATTTGCCATTTGTTTGAAAGAATACAATATTACATGAATAGATGATAGGTTTAAAAGGTAATGGCGAGGATGACAGTTTTAACTTAAAAAGAGCGAAAGTGCTTATTTAAGATAATCAACCTTCCTAATTTATAATATATGATAATATGAAAAATAATAGTTGTTACGTATATCAATAAAGTATAAAAAAAGTATAAAAAATTGGATTTGTGTGACCAAGGATGTCACTCTTATTTATTTTTTCTGAGTATTCACTTCTGCAAACTTACCAATCTTGAGATGTTTGTCTAATTTTATTTGCCCCTAAATTGCAATATTGCAGATACGGAAGAGACTCCGCAAGTACAAAATGCGAAGAGACAGTTTTCTTAGCATTATCGAGGAACAAAGTGCTTAAAATTACTGTGCAAGATAGGATTTAGTGATGTAGATTCAGCCAGCGGAATGTTTTTGTTAAGTTTGGACCAATGTTAGAAAAGCCCGACAGAATCCATTTTTACTACCTCTATACGATCTCTTATATCCTGATTATCATACGTAAAGACAGAGCATACCTTGGGTTTATTTTTGTTTACAATCTAGTTTAGATATCTAAATGTTTGTTTTATAGTGGGCTTGTTTTCTTAGGCTTTCTTATCACAATAGAGCCATTTCGCAACTCTTATTGTTCGCACAAATTTATCTCTATAATGTCTGTAAGTCACTTCTTTAGTGCAAAATAAACTTTTTATATAATTTATTTTTTGTCTTGATCGATTTTACGATGCCGTTTGATATCCACGGTTTGTGATTTCTAGTTAACCTTGTCTTTTCTTGAGTGGTAAAGATGCATCAATAGTACCCGAAAACTCATTGATAAACTTCGTATATCCTTGTGTTGGATCGTTAGGACAACTTATTTCAGTCCAGTCATATTTGGAAATCTTTTCCTTGAATTAATTTACACAGTTTCACTATTTTTTCTGAAACAATAAAAAGATTTATCATGGTTACACTCTTTTTTATAATAAAATACTTTTTATAAGAACGTCAGACTGAAAATCGGCCAATATTTAAGAACATGCTAAGAACATACCCAAGGTTGAGGAATGGCCGAGAAGTTTATTCTGTTATATAACGGCATGCATAAAATTATGGAGTCGGCAAATAGTCGATAGTCCAACAATGTTCGCAACTAGAGTCAATACATGAACATTTGCTTTTGAGTAAAAAAGGTTAGTGCACCAAATACATCTGATTATATTAAGGGCAGTTTAGGAACAAGATTAAGAATAATATTAAGCTTCGGCCCCAAAAATAAGACTTTCTATATAAATGAAGAGTATACAGTTACAATTATCCTCAAACGAAATTGAACATATCGGTAGATGGTCAGCGATGTCACAAAAAGTCAACCCATTCATACAATCAGCATTATTTGTTACCGTATTGATAACTAACATAACGGTATGTGAAGTTATTCTCGTGAGGCGATTTATCAAAAGGCACAACAAATTTGAATACATATTGTCTCAAAGCAATCGTGTTAGATTGTTAGTCTAATAATTTATAATATTTACATTATATAGCATAGTATTTTCCTATGTTATCCTCGAGCATTTCATTAAAGTCCTTTACAAAGATATTAGGTTATCTGAAACTCTGTAGACAATTTCGATTGGGGCATTCTTCTCCTAGGGACAGTTTCCCAGGGACCCCTCGTCTTTTCTGTGTTTCACCGCAATTTCTGCAAATTGTTTGCCTCCTTAACCTTCTTCACAATTCTGTTTCATCTGTGGTGCTTGCCGCGGCTTGAGAAACTATGCTTTTTACTTCCGAAGTAAAACCTGCGTCGGGAAATCTTGGTTCAGATTTTTCTAGAATCTTCGTTGTTGAAGATGAGTTAGCAGTGGGAATAATGGAGCCCTTCAAAGTTTTCTTTGTTTTCCCAAGTCAAACGTAAAGAAAAGTCGGGCACAGTTTTATGAAATACGTAATAATACTGCTTTGCAGTGTATCAAGTTTGTAGCTGTGAATCTCTCTGTTTTTGTTCGTGCAGAAAGACTGCCAGGATGGCATAAAATAGGATTTTATGGAAATTGTTGATTATGTGCTGGAGTTCCAAGTTCTAGACAATGTTTAGATCTTTAGCATAAAATCTTTATCACTGTCGCAGCATCCATAGCAGTACTTGAACAAAGGGCTATAGGTTTTTTCCCATGGCAGCTTTCTCCAATACGGCGACAACCTTTTATGCTTTGACATTGGGATTAATTCACAGTTATTGGAACCGTCAATGTTTTCTTTTTCGTCAGCATTTGGACTTGGAAGCGGGCTTACATATGGCGTAACGTCGCAGCTATCATCCCTACAGTATTCGCTGATATCGAAGAGGCAAGAACCAACCTCCAAATGCTCGTCATTGTTAACTATAGCAACAGGACTTAGACTAGTACCATCACAAACCTCAGCTGGTTTAACTCCAGGGTGGTACTTGCCTATTTCTGCGTCTTCCAGCGCAAGCCTCAAACAGTGCAAAACCTGGCTGCTGGTGTAGTTAACTTCATTGAGGAATATATCACCACTCATGGCGCTGAGGTAATTTCGTTCGTCGTTTACATCGAAGAATACATCGTCACTCATTGGGCTGGTGTAGTTTCGTACGTCGTTTTTATCGAAGAAAACATCGTCACTCATGGAGCTGGAATAGTTTCGTTCGTCGTTTAAATTAAAGAATACATCGTCACTCATGGAGCTGGTTAATACATTAGGATCAGGAGTTTCAGGAGAGCTTGAATACAGTTTGTCACCGTCGGTAGACTTACGACTGTATTCACTACCATTGAAATCACACGTTGAGTTACTTACACGGCTAGTTGAGTGATTACCATTACGGCCTGAGTCTTCACCGTTTTCTTGTTGGAAGACTCCAATCTTTCGTCTTATCATTCGAGATAGAAAAGATTTCATTTTTCTCATCGTCTCGGCCTCAAGCAGCAGTAGGTACTATGACTATCACCAGTTTATTTGTCTCGATTATTGCTTGTGTTTTATAGTCTAGTGACACCTGTTGTTGATACGACCTTTGGATATCACGCCCTGTTGACATCACGTCCTTCGAGCAGCCCATTGTTCATTTCAGACATCTTAATTACATTAAATATATTAACAGTCAAAACAAGACCATATATAGTCATCTTAGGTGCGGAAGTTAATTGCAGTCAGGTTTGACTTGCCCGACTCTGATGAATTCAGAATTTACTGAAAGCAATTAACATATTAATTAGCCAGCGATGATCAAACAAAAATGGCGCCGTTCTCTAAATTAGATCGAAAGCTCCTGTATTTAGAATTACTACAGCCCCAAGAAAAGACGGACGGAAAAGCAGCAGAAAATACTCTTCTTTTTGCAAAGACTTCCTTTCAACTTTCTTCTTTTCTCCTCGTTTGATTTTGAAGGCTTGCTAATTTCAGATTTCGAGCATTGCTAACTTCTTCGTAATCATCTCGCTCTCTGTGATATGCATTGTCAAATTGTGAAATGGAAATTGTCCCTCTTCACTGGATGGCGCATCACTGTCTTGCTCTTCAGTTGGCGGAGGCAATTATGTTCTAGGGATAACCATTAAGGTTTGGCCGCTCAGCACTGGAGAATAAACAGATAGTAGTTTAATGGATAAATTACAGTGCTGTAGGAATATCCCAATAAATTCCTTCTGAGCGAAAGCCCTAGATAAGGA
>JANSTR010146087.1:0-11410 GCA_025434805.1 Antipathozoanthus remengesaui | reverse complement strand
TGCACACAAGAGACTAAATAACTGATTTTCCTTTGTTTTCTTTTTACTCGAAAGACTGACCCTATATTTTTCTCGAAAACGACTATAAACTGAAAAATAAGTGAGGAATGCCCTAAGCTACTCCACGGACTAGCTCCAGATTATTTGCCCCGTCTTACCCTGCTCGTGCCCCTATAGATCCTTAAACAGCTTGCTGCTCCACGTTCTCAAGGTTAAGACCTAAAAATTTGGTCACCGTGCCTTTCTATGCAGCTCAGTATATTTGGAACTCTATACCTGACCACATTAGGACTTGCCAATTTGTCTATGAATTTAAACCTGACCTCAAAACCCACCTTTTTAAAAAATCCCTACAATTACTACTTAGCTTCTTTATTCTTGTAATATTCATTTAAAAATTTTTCATTTTAGTATCAAGATCAGTTTTTTTAATTTCGAATATAATTACATAGTATTAGTAATTCAGTGCATGCGTGCACGTCACGCTCATCGAGATAGTTGTAGAAGCGTATATAGAAGAACATATTATTATTACTATTATTATTATCATTATATTACAGGAGCGAGATGTTCGTCGCTACCTTTTAGGGCAGCTAAAATTGCATGCTGGTTTTGGTACCACGTAGGAGATTTGAATAATATTTTAACCGTTAAATACACAAGGAGGGGAGTGGGGGTTCGGCGAACCCCTCCCCCCTCGAATTTCTTGTTTTGAAGAGATTTCAAGATTTTGCCATATTCTTTCTGGTAGCTGTTCCTTATCAGTTAACACGTTTTTAAGGCCTACTGGAATTCGTCACCTCAGTTTGGTGCTTCAAAAATAAATCAAGAAAAGTTTCGAATATTTTCCGAACACTACCAGTTTCGGGATTTCTTGCAAAATAAATTGCAAGTGACATTTCAAATGATGTATTTTGGCTTTTTAATTAAACTTACCGATATAAGCAAAACTACGTGTTTTAAAGTATTTTTAACTAAATAATTACAATTTTTAAAAGTTTCCAAGAAAATGAAGGATGACGTCATTTATCACTTCTGGTAGCGATGGCAACCAAACAATGAACACATGACCAGCATAACTTAAAAGGTCAGAGGTTAATTAACAATTGTGCCAAATCTGGAGTCAAATGGTCAATCTATATCGAAATTCTTGGGGGCAGGTGTTCACTAAGCCCCCCCCCCTCCCCTCCCCTTGTGTATATATATGTTTGGCCAAAAGGCTTGTGTATTTAAGAGTTTTGCTATCACCAAAGTAGCTTTCTGGTGCAGCCAACTCGAGATTGCAAATAACTTTATTATTCAGTCATAATTATGTCTCCTGTAGTGGAGCTGAGTCGCGAATCAGTGCACAAACATCAACTCAAAATCTCACTGGAACGTTTCCTTCCAGTATTGTATTATTCATTTCCCAATAATTTGGCCTCCTGAGAGTTCGATATCTTTCCTTTGGCAGTTTGTGTTATCCTGTGCTTGGGCTATTGTGACTGTAGTACAGTACTTTTATAAATAAACTGTTTTAACCAAGTTAGAGGTCTCACCCACCTATATTCTAGAAATACAATCTAGCAGGAGTCGTAGAAATACAATCTAGCAGGAGTCGTGCTGCATAATGCAAGTAAACAAAGGTATTGCGATACTTAGGTTTATGAACAAGAATTTGTGTCTGACACCCATATATTTAATTACCGCAACTTTGTAGAAGCTGTTTGCATCACTTTTCTTCAAACTCTTCAAACTCTTCAAACGACCAGCCAGAACTTCAACTGAGAAACACACCGCCACCAGGAACACGAAGGAAACCAACGTCGTCTTCATACTGTTAGAATTACGGAGAGAACTAAAAAAGAACAAAAACAAAATGATCTCGCTTTTACTGTTCCGTAAAATTTGCTTATGTGTTCGTTTCTAATTTAGTCGCATGCCAGTGCTTAACGAGGGCATGTTGGTATTTTATGAAGAGAAAGGAATACGTGACTAATGAATGTAGCACATCATGAAAATTTGAACATTTAGCGTCAACACTCGCAAATCTTATTATCTTGTCCATTCTAGCTATCGACTCATATGGATCCATACATTTGAACTGAGTGTTCATACTACAATACAGCCTAAGAAGCAACTCATATAAAATGCGTTAAGTTGATTCATTTTAAAGATGAAACAATTGCTTGAAATGCCTTTGGTTGTCATAAACCTGACTTGATAAAAGTCTTTGCTGCTTTAAGACATCTGAACTATCGTTACATTTTAATGCTTAACACCTATTAGATAAGAAAGACTATTTAAACATGGGACCAGAGTGTGCTCAATGAATAAATTTAAAGAAAGCTCGTTCTCACCTTGAAAATGCCCGCCTTGTGATCGATCTGTTAGGGATAGTACACTGCGAAGAAACTTCTTCTCCAAAGCAATTGTTGAACTAGCTACCACCAATCGAACTACGGCAACTTATATTTTTTTCAGGCAATAATAATTATTAAATGTGATTGCATAAATGACGTAAATAAGGCAATGATAATTTCCTAAAAGCATCTTAAAGTATTTTTACTCCGTTATAGAGCCGTTTACCGATAGCCAGCAGCGAGAGATGCTGTAAACTGATAAAAAAGGCACGCAAAGTGAATCCAGAAGTAGTTTCTAGGATAAAATATTTTAAATTACAATATGAAGTCAACTTATTGTCTATCATCTTCCATTTGAATCTGCTTTTATGTTTTGTGGCATATGGGTACAACGCGTGCATAGTCAATGTTCAACTCTTGGACCTCTTATGGAGCTCTTGCTTCGGTCACTGCAAACACTGGTTGATTATCACTAAGAAGTACACAAACACAATTTAATTACAACCATGCTTCTCATTAATATTTGTAAAAACAAGGGACTTGGTAATCATCTCTAACAATTTACAGTGTGGAAACTACTCGGATTTAATATAGAACCACGCTGGGACATTATTGGTTCAAATCCTGGAGCTTGGTAATATTTTACCCACTTACAATGTGGAAACTGCTTGGATTAAAGATAACACCATGCAGTGATATTATTGAATCAAATCTTGGGGCTTGGTAATTATTTTTAGCCACTTACAATGAGTCAATGTGGAAACTGCTTGGAATAAAGATAAAAAACATGCAGTGACATTATTGGTAAACGCATGAGCTTGGTAATCATCTCTAACAATTTACAACTTTGGAAACTGCTTGGAATAAAGATAAAACCACGCAGTGATATTATTGGTTCAAGTTTTGGGACTTGGTAATATTTTACGCACTTACAATGTGGAAACTGCTTGGAATATAAAGCTAAAACCGTGCAGTGACATTATTTGTAAACTCTTGGTACTTGGTAATCATCTCTAACAATTTACAACTTTGGAAACTGCTTGGACTGAAGATAGAACCACGCAGTGGCATTATATTATTGGTTCAAATCTTGGAGCTTAGTAATTATTTTGAACCACTCACAATGTGGAAACTGCTTGGAATATAAAGATAAAACTATGCAATGACATTATTGGTAAATCTTGAGGCTTGGTCATCGTCTCTAATAATTTACAACTTTGGAAACTGCTTGGAATAAAGATATACCACGCAGTGACATTATTGCGTGGTTTAAATCTTGGGGCTTGGTAATTATTTTTAGCTACTTACATTGTGGAAACTGCTTGGACTAAAGATAAAGCCATGCACTGACAATATTACCCCTGACTTGATGCACTTTAAAGGGCTATAGACCACAGCATTCTTCTTTTCTCAAGTTATTTTTAATTACTAAATTTATTTTACATTTGCCTCCGAAGTATATGTTGGAGCATTCACGTATTTTATATGTTACAATGAAAAGTAGAAGGTTGTAATTCTGCAAATGATAAATTGAGTTTAGCATCCATGAACTGAATAAACCTATTAAAGTAGATTCGTCAACTCCCTTAATCTACAAATGTACATACACATGAATGTAATATCTTCCCAGCATAATCAAATGCTTTACCAAAAGTAAAAAGATCTAATGTATGATTCCGGTCCAGAATAATAACATAGATGGATGACGGAAATTCTAAACTGGTACAAGATTTTTTGATGTTTCTTCAATTATTTCCATAGCTGTTAAATCTATGCCATTGTGAATTCCCAGAAAAGATGCAATTAGCACAGTTGCTACGTGCGTCGCTATATGGGCATCTTTTATTCGTGTATCATACATGCAGTACATAGGTGAAATTGTAATTTTATATTTGAACAGACAACTACATGTTCTTGAAATGAAACACAAATCAGTAACTGATTATCAGTAAGAAACCTAAAATGTGTGAATTCTACAATTGGTACCGGTTTCGGCTCCATTAAATCCTATGCCAATTGTAGAACATTTTAGGAGGAGCCATCCACCATGTGAGCACAGTTACTGAACAAACGGTAGTAAAAGATAAGAAAACCAAAATTTTAATTAGTGCACAATTTTATTATTTTGTGTACTGAGGAAACGTCGCTATTTTATAAATCTTTTTACCAATCATCCTTATTTTTACTTACTAGAGACTTTTATATGGCATTTATGTCGATATTTCCACGTGTTTTGTATAAGCATCGTTACTTCATGACCACTCGTCGTGTTTGTTAGCTCGTCCTGATGGACCATCACTGAGTCTCCGGCTGAGAATGTCCCGTGATGTTTTTTCTTGTCCCAAAGTTATTGAGTCATTTAAAACTATTTTTAAAACTCCATCGTTTTATCATCTTGTGTTTAGAACAAACAGGAGATTACCCGCTGTTTGATAGCTAGGTACAGCAATCAACTCAACTGCACGCTGGGATCAGAAATTAGTGAACGCCAACCATCATCATGTGTTGTGACCGGTAACTGATGATTTTCACATCCGAGCGCTGCTGCTTCTTTTATAGGATCGATTTTTGACACGGCAGTCAATCTTAACCGCGATTATACCAATTCTCGAAACCTAAAGCAATTGATGTTGTATTTGGTTAGTTTGACACTAAAATTATCTATGATTTGGAGCGGAAATTCAATTCACGATTTAAACACTGCGTAATTGGTCTGCCGGCTTGAAAACTAATCTGTACCGGTAGAAATTTTCATATGTTTTAAAAACATTTTGCATATGTTGTCAGAAAGGTCAATGTTCTTATTGTATGCAACGTTTTATCCTTACAGAAGATTAACTTGCATTCCAAAAAATACTTTAGTTGAGTGTCGTCGACTTTGTGGAAATATGTCTTAGGTTTTGAGTATTTGTGTCTACCAACAAAAATTTGCAATAGCGATTAAATACTCCTTATCTGTTCACTCAACCAGTAAGTAAATTTAGCAGTACTAGTATCACTAATACTAAAAATTCTGCATAATAAAAATTCGCAGAACAAATTGAACAGAGGTCCGAATGGCTTGGTAGATTTAAAGGTATGAGTAATGTTCTCTAGAGTTTAATTTGTTGGTTAAGATTTCAGTATATTCACAATATTGGATAGCCTCGGTTTTATGGTGCTTTTATCATTTCATAAAACAGTGATTGATTTGAATCGCTATCGAGTCTATATTTTGAACTTTCCTAATTGCACAACTCATAGCCAGCTCGTGTTTGTCCAAGAATAGAAACACTTCCACTCTCTTATGGTAGTTTTGGTTTGTGGAGATGACTTCAGGCTCAGTTTTGTATTGGATGCTTCTTTCCGCACATCACTTGTCAATGGTTTCACACGAGACAAGATTTAGCAAATGGTTCAGCAACATCACCCAAATTATGAATTTAACAATTGAATAACTACTACTACTTTCACGGAACTACTTATACTTCTATAAAAACGTTGGTAGCGTTACCAAATAAGAGAAAATACGCTAAACATTATATGAACTATCATTACGGAGAGAGGTAAATAGAAACAGCAAAAAGTAACAAGGAGTTAGGATTATTTTAGTGGGTAACAGTTTAAATAAGCAACAGCTCAACGCAATATGGAACAATCTGGTTGAAACCAATAAAAGCAATATAGGAAAAATAATTCAATGTAAATCATGTTTGCGAGATTGGTTAACATTTTTGTCGACCTGTCATAGTGGGTAGCGTTACTCTCTGAGTTGATAGGATTTCCCTGTACTGGGTTTGATAAGTGGAAAGATAGCTAAAGATGTGCCTCTTGATGGCAAGATTGTCCGCTATCTGGCATAAATCCTCTATGCTTCGTAGCACAACTGTCTAACTATATATATACCAGGATTATCCCATATCGATGATGAAATTTCAGTGTAGTTAGTGGGTTGGTGTTGACAATATTTTCAACATAAATCAGACAGTACTGTTTGGTTCAGAAACAGCAACTGAGGATGACACAGATTATAAGTAATTTCATATCACTCCTTCGAATAAACCAAGGACTGGTATGTGTTGTCTTCTTTATTCCATCGTAATGAAACATATAGTCAAGTGATATTACAACAACAATTCTTAATCAGTCCAATTCAGTTTCCTGCAGATGGCATCTTCTAGAACATGATCGCTTCCCCGTGAATCCAGATAGAAATAATGAAAGAATTCTTACTCCTTGTTTACCTGTAGGAGAGTGCCTGAAACTAAAATAGCTCCTTGTAGATGTATTTCTTATCTCTGTTGGTGTATGCTTTACCGCCGGAATGCAACGTGTTGATGAATTGTACGCGGAAATCATTCCGAAAGAAAAAATATCTAAACGAAACCTATTTCTGCAAAAGTTCATAGAGAGTTCAAGTGAATGTCGGTCTTCACAATTCTGTTTGTTTATAATTATATCAAAAAATGATGCGTGTGTATTAGTGTTCCACATAATCTCGGCTAAATACACAAAGGTGAAAGTTGCTGGGTGATTGCTAAGGATGTGGAACACAACAAGTAAAACAAAGGTTGGTGTATTAATGGATCTGATTAACCATTTTGTGTTCAGCTCTCTATTTAGCTTTATGGTGACCACGTTTTTCTTGTCTTCATCCTGGTTTGCTTCCGTTTTGTCACTTAAGAGTATGTTATCTTTATCCTTGTTTGCTTCCTTTTCATGTCTTAATAGTATGTTATCTTCATCCTGGTTTGCTTCCGTTTCATCATTTAAGAGTATGTTATTGCTTTGAAGTTGATAGTTGGATATATGTGATTTTGACTCTCTTGTCTTGTCGAGTTTTAGTGTTTTTGTCCAAGCCAGCAGTTTTCCAGGGATTTCTGGGGGACACATGGTCACTACACTTACTATTTCAGTGAGATCTTCATTTCGGAACTGCTGTTCCAGCTCGCGCACAGTCGTAGCGTTCTGCAGCATCCACCAATCTACATCGGCTTTTTCAGCTTTTGTCTGATCTTGGAAAAAGCACCACTCTCTGCCTTTCGTTCTGCCATGAAAACAGTTTATTGAGGTACATTTAGTTCAGGGTAACTTGGGATACAGTCTTGGTTTTTGCTCTACTTTCAAAAGGAACAGGGCAACTTTATTTTGTTACACCGGCCACAACCTTACTATTAAAATTTCTCAAATATTATTTATAAAGACTGAACACAGTTAAACAAAGGTTTCCAGGAAAATAACACCCTTGCTGCGTCTTCCAACAACTTTATGCTTACTGTTACGTGATGTATTGTCATCTCAACGTGACCATATAAGTGTGGTTTGAATTTGATCAAGATTCGACATTCCCACCACTACATTTGTTAGTTTTGTAGTCTTCCCTTGACTTTATATGATACAAGGATGTTTTTCTCCTCAAGATATGCATGTAAGAGAACAGTAAATTTTCAATCTTACCGACAACTTGTTTTTTGTATTACGATAAACGTCAGCATGAGCATTATCAAACCAATACACACCACAGGAAATTTGTTGTCTGAAGGGAGAAAAAAGTTTATCAAACAAGTGAATATTTCAAACGTTTCTGTTCTCTTAGCCATAGCAAGCTGGGTCAAGAAACAAATTGCTATACCATTACAAAGAGGTTAGTTTTGGAATAGATTCGAATATAGACCCTATTCATAAATGGCGGTTACTTTAATATTTTTTTGTCAGCATTTAAATTAGACCAACGAGCCTCGTTCTTAAGTCAAAATGTCAAAAGAATATATTAACCTGAACAAGGCTGGTCGTGCTAACTTAAATGGAGACAACACAAACGTTAACACGGTTTCAATGACATATATATGTAGACTTGCTTCAAATCGATTTGCATATTATTTTTTATATTGCGATTCAAAATATCAAAAGTCGAGCGCTAAGCTTCAAGCTCGTTGGCCAAGCGCTTCACGCTCATGATCAGTTGTTTTGATTTTGAATCGCTACACACATATATAGTTAGAATATGCGAGTGACTTGTACAAGTCTAACTGACCTGTTGAAAATCTATCTGTCTGACTTCTCAATCTTCTGTTGTTTCAGTCTTCAAAATGAAATATTATACACTTATTGGATTCGTCCAAGCCCAATATGGAAAGAAATTTAAGTCGAGACTACAATATTGGGCGAGACCGGAGGTCTCGGCTACAGAACGCTGTCAGACGTTAGCCGTTAGCTGCTGGCTGCAGCGGGCACGACTGGGTTATGAAAGTAGAAAGGAAAGAGAAAAAAGTCGAAAATTTACAGAGATTGGAGTCTTAGGGGGAACAATGTGGAATCTACCACCAGTTAGTGCGAGAACTCTTGGTGGAAGATTTATATGCTTATATAAAAACTTCTTTCTTCTTTATAACCAGCAGTTTTGGTTTGCGGCTGAAAACTATTGTTAACTATTTTCAACTAGTCACCTTGACACTATATCTCCAGTTTCCGCTATGGTAACAACAACATGTTCCAACTTTAACAGCCGCCTGGTTGGCACAGTTGGTAAGGCGCCAGTCTGTAGAGCGGGAGGCTCGGATTCAATTCTCGGCCGGACCAACACTCAGGGTCTTAGTATAATTGAGGAGAAGGTGCTGCCTTTGCTCTAACATCTGCAAATGGTTAGACTTTCGCGTATTCTCGGTTAAGCGGTTAAGGACGTTAAACCATAGTCCCCGGGGATCTGTAAGTTCTCCGACCACCTTGGAGTTTTTTTAGTTTTTGTTTTGGGTGCCTCAAAATTCGTCACATGAGACACCTCGGCTTGGTGTGTACGTAAGAGGACCAATCACAGATCTTCTCTTTGTATTTCATAAGGACACTAAAGTTGGGGTTGTGGTGGTAATAATGGCAACAAATTAAAGCAAAGTTTTGTTGCGAAAAGAAGAGTCTATTCTACCTTCTGCAACAACATTGTTGCGTGATGAGTTGGCGATGCAGGAGGTAATACGCGCAATATCGTAACTCAAAGCGCTTCAAGTTAGTTTGTATTAAGGCCCGTTTACACTAGCAATTTTCGATGCAATTTTGGTCGCGATTTCCATTGCAATTTTTCTTGAAGTCGTTTTGTAACTTAAAACAGCACCTTTAAACTATCCGCTTTTTCAGAACGAACATTATTAAAATGTTTCGAATTTCCCAACACTTGATGCAACTTGGCTGAGACAAAATTGCAATGGAAATTGCGACAAAAATTGCATTAAAAATTGCCGGTGTAAACGGGGCTTTACTTCGTCGTTACGCTCAGCTTTCTGTTTTCTTACCGAAATGACGGCGCAATTGGTACCATTTCAATTATCGTTGATCATACAGATAATAGGAATCTTGACAGTTAACTTACCCTTCCTCATAAGTTGTCTGAGAATTGCCACATCCCAAATGAAATGTGTTGTATCTCCACATGGAAACCACCTTTTCATGGAGAATTTACAAGTTTCTAAGCCTTTCGTGCCGTTAATGTAAGATTCGTCTTTAGCCAACAGATTGAGACGCTTGTACTCGACAAGCCATTTGGTTGAGGATTTGGATCGACTGAAATTACAGGTCAAAATCACCTGTGCTTTTAAAGTGGGTTTTGCTGTTCTGTTCTGAGACACAGAGGTTCTGGTACTGAACGCAGCTGAAACAAAGAATTAAGTAGAAATAAATAATAAATAAATAAATGATATGATTACTGCTACTAAATTGCAACGATCTTGCAAAGTTGTCTTGCTTATCGTCTTTGACTGGACTTCACTTGATATTTTAAAGGAATAATCATAATTAATGACAAGTGAGAGTCAAACAAGGACCCGTGCAATCTTTAAGCCCTGGCCAAACGTAGATACAAGTCAGTGCAAGTTTGAGATTCAAACTGGCGTTCAATCTTGCAATGACTTGCGCTTGGTAGCCAAACGGATTTGCAAGTTTGAACGCAAGTTTCCTTAAAGACAGTCTCGCGCAGACAAATTTTGTGAGCACAAGTTTTCTAAATGGAAGTTTGTGTGGCTATCAAGAGGAAAGGCAGAGCGGCAGTTTGCTTGTTTTTGCTTTCGCTAAAAGAAGAGGACTTCGGAGCGTGGAAAACAATAATGTGGATGAGAAGAAGGAAGAAAAAAGGTTGTTTGAATATTTATGTTCAAACTTGCGTTGACTTGCGTTTGGTGGCCAAACGGTAAAAACTTGCATGGACTTGCACAACAATTTGAGCAGGTTAATTCAAAGTCGATACAAGTCAGTGCATGTCAGAACAAGTCAGTGCAAATCCATGCAAGTTGTTGGCCAAACAGAACGCAAGTTTAAAACTTGCACTGACTTGCATCTATGTTTTGTCAGGGCGTAAGAGTATACATACCATTTGAAGTAGTGTGGTTCTCTTTTCTCTTTTGTTGGGTGTTGCGATCTTGAACTATAGCCACACGTATCGACCAAACAACTGGCAGAAGCCTTAACAAGGGATACAGCAACATGATGCACGGAATATTTTAGGTTGCTGACCTAATCGAGATCTTATGCACACTCACACTACACGAACAGGAGACGAACATGTATAAACCGGGTGCGGTCAGGAAAATTTATAACGAAACCAAAACTGATCTATATTACGAAACAAACAGTAGGGCAGCGTCATTGGCATTTGTCACTAGCGCGCGCGAGACAGGCTGCTTGATTAGTATGGTGCTCAGTGCCGGCCAAACCTTACCAAGCCTTTCTTTTCATCGCCCCTATTACCATTTTAATTGTTCTCCGCATCTGGCCCTGTAGATCAGCTGGCAGAGCAACGGTATTAGCCGTAGGTTCAAATCCTACGTACCTGAATTTGGGCGAGTACCCGAGAGTAAACTTTACACGAATAAGGTATAAGCATCCAGTAATTGCACCATGTCTCACTGATCGCCTCGCTTCAAAATTTCTACATGCATGTTTCTTCAACACAGTCTGGCTTTACCGGTTTTGCATGTGTCTACGTATATAATATTGGCGGACACGTGCTTCACTTTGTTCTTCATATTAAACAAGGATTTGATTTGACGGGTTAACAATATAATCTTGAATATGAATGACCTTGCTTGACTGAAAATGTTGTGGTC
>JANSTR010146065.1:0-11410 GCA_025434805.1 Antipathozoanthus remengesaui | reverse complement strand
CTGGACGTCTTTAAAACTCAGCTCAAGACATGGCTTTTTAGAAAAGCATTCACTAACTAACTGTTATAAGCATTTTTGGCTCAAATTGTATTTTATTTATTTAGCTTTAAATTTGTACGTAATATTCAAACTTTTATCAATTTATTAATATTATTATTATTAGGGTTTTTAAACATACTTTTGTAAAGCGCTATGAACGCTAGGAATAGCGCTATAGCAATCCATTATTATTATTATTATTACCCCGTTGACCAGTTTGTTCGAATCCGCAGGGAAGTGACTGGTATTTTGACCACAACAGTACCAATTGGCGATTGGAGAGAAAGAGTAACCTTTACTATCACATTTCCTTCAACTTCATAAGGAAGAATGTGCAATACACTTTCCACATAACTTGGACTTGTTCAAGATAGCCTCAAAAATGCTCAAATGACGACGCATCCTGTTCTGAAAAGATCCGCCATTTTTGCTCTTGCAACTGAATAAGTTGTGTTTTTGTTGAAATGATCTAAACTTTATCATGCTATTTTATCGTAACTGCAGAAGGTGACTACAGATTCCAACGGCAGGGGTCGTAAGTAGGATTTTAATTGTAACTTAAAGTGATAGGGTGGATTTTATAGTTGATCAATAACCAGTTTTTAGCCGGCGAAAACTACACTTACTCAGCTTTCCTTTTGTTATTACATGTAATTGTTTTGTACGATGTAGCATAAATTAATTACATTAAATTTTGATAAACATGCCATAATTTGTTGTATGTTTCAGGGTTGGCGTTTGTAGTTTTATTGTAGACGAAATAATTTCAAATACTTGTTTGGATAAAATTCGGCCCTGTTGCTGTCAGCAGGTTGGTTCTTGGCGGGAATTTTGGTGTGCGCACGACCGGGAAGCACGCGCGTACCGTTCGCAATTGTCTGTCTGTAATTTTCTTTTGTTTTAACTTTGAGAAGATGGCAGCACAACAGGTTACAGTTAGCAAGGAAACGCTAAAACAAGCCAGAAAGGCAAATTTTTCTCACTCTGAAATTGCTCTTTTGACAGAGATTCTGTGATCAATCACAAAAAAATGAAATCTGGCAGGCAATCACTGCTGTTATCAATGCATTGGGTGTAGCAAATCGAACTGTTCAAAAAGTCCGCGACAAGTGGAAAATTTTTAAATAATTTTACTGTGCAAAAGAATTATCCACTTATGAGGGAAGGTTATTCCACCAAATTGCAAAAAAGCTAAACTGAAGGTAAAATCCCTTATATAATAAAGATCTCCCCATGTAGAACGTTGTATGATGCCATGAATTGTATTTAACAAAACATCACAGCGGGCAAAAAGCAGGTAAAACATAACGAAAGTTCCTGAACAACATAGAAAACATAGTGAGGTCTTGACAGCCAACTCATGTCATATTACAGTGATGCAGAGAACCGCAAATTTATCATGCAAAATAAGATCACTTTCTGTGAGGAACATGTTCAGGTACCTGCATGTTAGTTCATCCTTTGTTAATATATTAATAATATAATAATTCAATGTAAATAAATATTATTACAATATAGATAGCAGGATAAAACAATTAACTTTGCATTGTTTCTTGTGAAAATGCTGCTTTCCTTTTGTCAGATACTTCGAAAACACTTCAATCTGCAGTAATGAGGACAATACATGTTTAATAATCTAAACTTCAGTGTTGTCCCAGTTTGTTTTATTACAAACTAAAGTGTAGTATAAATATCGAAAGGAAAGGGACCAGGGTTGCAGCTGCAGGTTCAAAACATCCACGTACAATATTCAGAGCCACAACAAAGCCTGGCGGGGTTTCCCCTCTGACCAAGCGAACCAAAAGGAAGGTGATGAGGTTGTAGAACGTTTGATGTGCCAATGTACCAAGTTTCAGTTTATTTTTATAAAAGCCACTTTTTTCCGTTAATTTGATCTTTCTATATTTTTCTATGACTTTGCACAGTGAAGATACTGAACGATGCAATCAGGGAAAAATCTGCACAACAGAAAAGCCCCAAGAAGCGCCCGCGGCTGGAAGTGGAACAAGTTCACGCAGTCGAAGTCAATCTCGATAAAGAACCTCTTGGCCAGGGTGAATCATCCGAAGTAAACTCAGGGCCATCCAAGTCACTTGAATCGGTAGGTTCTAGCTTTGATCAATGTTTTTAACGTTTGAAGCGGTAGAGCCGGATCGCGTGACTGGTTTATTTGATTCCCCGCTTTCAAAAACAAAACATTATTTTAAAAATTCGCGACTCCCACTTCATTATTTTCTTCCGACTCCTCGTTTTACAAATGAAATACCACTCGAGAGTTTGTGTCTATGTATGGCTGAAAGTGAAATAACGCTACGGTCGTACTTATGGATACAATAAAATTATACTTAGTTTTTTTACTTTTCTTAAATCCAAACTTCGTCTTCAGATACTGCGAATGACAGAGAGACCAACTCCACGACCTCCACATCGACCCTCAAGCGAAGAGCTGGCCTCAACGCCGACGAAATCACAAGTCTCGAAAGTCACTCACTTAGATCATTTTGAAAAATTCAAAAGCGATCTTGGTGAGATAGAAGATATTCCAACCCTCCTCTTGGCGACTAAAGACATTGTGTGCCGTGCGTGAGCGTGGTGTCTTCAAAATCTCTGCGGCGACCACCACGCCGATAAAGAAAAATCTCTCGCGAAAATGGACAACAAGAAAGACATTATTAAGCAATGGCGTGCTCTGTCTGGCACCATTACTCCAGATGCTCAGGCGGAGCTCATGAAACTGTACAGTGAACATTTCCATAAACTTTATTCTAAAAAGTAGTCATGGTAAGCTATCAGGTATTTATCATTTTATGCTTAGTTATGGCTCAATTAAAAACTTGTTCCTTTAATGTTAACGGGATGCAAGACAATTCCAAACGCAAAAATATTACTTTATGGCACCCGTGGGAGTCCAGAAACAAATCACTCTTTAAAAAACAAACCCTTTCTCATTATCGCATTATTCAACGAATTAAACACACTACTACTTCGCGTATTGCGGGATCCTTATCGCTCCTTAATGCAACAGCTATATCTGTACATACCTAATGGGGTACAAACAACGTTTTATGTACACTCTCTGGCGATGAAATACGCCTCTCTGACATCTTAACTTAACTATGTAAACGGACAACGAGTAAGTCCCACGGAGTAGTTTAAGTTTACTAGACCCGGCGGATATCGGTAGGCATTGAGAAAGTCCTGCATGTCCGTCGGTGTTAGTTCTACAAGATCTGTAAATACAGTATAAGTTCAATAAAGAATGTTAAAATAAAAAAAAGAAAAGAAAAGAATCTGTTCTTATCTACACAGTCTCAACAAGTGGATAGCTCTTTCCTGGACTCATCTCAACCCGGAGACCGTGAGTATTGGTGAAAATTCTTGCTTTCTCTGGGTTAAGGATGACGTCATTTTCCCATTCGCGCAGTTAGAAAGTTCACTGTTCGACCAAACAGAAGGGGACTACCAAAGGATACCACTAATCTAAAAAGTCAAGAGGTCAAGTCTTTGAAAAGAGGCGAGGTTTTATATCGACAATACGGTACCACGGCTCTTGTGACATTGCGAGACAAGAAAACTATCCTAATGCTCACAACATCTCCGGTTGATCCGATGGCGAAGGTTATTGTTGAGCGATCTCAAAACAAAATAATAAATGAGAGAAAATTCAGATGAACCAGATGAATACAGCAGTATAACGCAAATATGGTGGTGTTGATCTCTCTGATCATTCAAAACGGGACAAACTTTCACAAAAGCGATAAGGATAAATTATTGTTAATTATGATTATCTAGGAATCGACCCGGGCGCAGGGTTCGAAAACCTGTTTCTATTGCCATTTTATAAAAACATAGAAGCGCGCAAAATTCCGCTAGGATCTCCTTCCCCAAACGCTCGTGAAAATGAATACAATTATAGATTTGATGCGATTTAACCCGGTATACCTTCTCCTTTTACAGCCGCAATGCATAAACACAATGAGCAAATGTAACTACTGTACGAAAAGCAAAATAGTCAGAAAACGCTATTACCCACTAAACGACCTCAAAAGGAATAGTACTAAAGTTCTTTCATGCACACTTTAACCTGATTGGTTAAGAAAAATACAATCTTATTGTGTAAAATTTGGATCAATAGCTATAATCGTTGGATTTCGATCCGCCTCTTCTCCAGCTTAGGAGGATTGAAATTGACCAATCATAATTTCCTTGGTAAGCCAGTCGCCAGTAATCAGTTAGCATTGTTCAACCAATAAGATTTTAAGAAAAATGACCTCGGAGAAAACACACTTATTTATCCGCTTTAGTAGGTAATGCAAGGATTGGCTAACAAAAAAGAATTCCATTTGTTAGAAGTTGCAGGAACATTTCCATTGGTTAATTTTCAATCCTTGATAGTTGGATAAATACTCATCCTTAGTTTGATTTGCACCGCATTGTCATTCAGTTAACTATGTCTGGATCATCATCGTCATCAGAGCAGTCGGGGTACGTACACTGCGTATCCTCTACAAAGAAGTTTGGCAAAGGTTCCTATTTCAACTTTGAACTCCAGACAAATGCCGACCAGAATTCGTTGGCCTCATTCTATGATGTACAAGAGATTCACGTGGAGAATTTCGAAGTGGCAGAAGATTTCCGTAGGTGGCACTGCTGCCGCAGGTGCAACAATGTTTTTTTAATTTTTTTATAGGACACTGGTGAAGAAGCTTGCAATGATTTGAATGATATCTGTAGTGTTGACAACGATTCTGCTGATGAAGACACTCAAGTAGGTTTGATACAATACTGTCAGTAATATATTTACTTATTAAACTTTTGACTGCTCCAACTTAAACTATGCATTTTCAGTTTGTTAACTTTACCTGCAAACATATGAAAACACTTGTCACATGCAAACATATGAAAACACTTACTTTGCTCATTTTTTGGTCTAAAAGATGTCACAAATCATTTTGAAAAAAGCCTTCTTAATGAAATCAAAATATAGGTGGCACACTCAAACTTTCGTTTAATCTTTATTTGTGATTGGTATATATCCTTCCACCCCAGAGAGAAAAATAAGTAGTCACTTCTTAATAAAGTCAACAATCAAAATTCCTATTAAGAAAGAGCAAAGTACACTAATACATCCAATTAATGGTTTAAAAGTAGATATATTGTGTGCAACATCTTTTTGTAGAAAAGTAATCTCAAATCAAATAATAAAATTTTGGAAGTCTGTTTCCTGAAGAGTGAGCTTTTTTGGGCTGGTGTACAGTAAATTGTCATAAACAAACTAATGACCAATGCAAGGCTAAAATTATTAAATATGTAGTTATTAAATATCAAATGCAATACTGGATTAAATGTGCCACAGATTGTAATTTACTTAGTAGACAGTAAATATTTTTGCACTTTGGGGGCTTGTGTTGCTAAACTGAATATGTTTCATACCATGTAAAATATTAAATACAGTTGAACTCTGATTATCTCTAGAGGCTAATGTCAGGACTGGTTGAAATAGTCTGGATATTTGAGAGTCCTAAATATCAAAATTATGCAATTCAGACCATTGCCAGAAGTTGGGTTAAATGACAAGTCTGGATAATGGAAGTTCATCTGTATCTACATACAAGTTATTTATTTTATAAAATCGTTATGTTTATTATAAAAATAACAATCTCCTCAAATCTGATTGCTTAATTTCACAATCAATTTTTCCCTGAATGAGGCAGCAACACTTTCCAATAACTCTTATTGGAACCTTGTTATTGGACAGTTGTTTTGTTTAAGCTTGACCGAGCAGCTTCCTATTGATTGGCCAAGTTGTTCATGTGGCCTGTTAATAAGAAACAGTGAACTGTCTATTACTCATTCTCGGAAGTTTATTTTCGGAAAATGAGTTATTTTCGCAAATTGGTAATAGGACTGCCTGTCGTTCACTCGAAATGATTACAGACCGAATTGGACTCAAGGCAGTCCTATTACCATTACTTATCGTAATTATCTATTTATAAGACACTGATTTAAATAAAAATGAATGTCAATAAAATATTATTTATAAATTATTACTAAAAATTAACGCTATGTTGGCCAATAAAAAGAAAAATCAACTAGTTGCTCCGATAAAAAATTTTCTATGTACAGTACTAAGTGTTTTTAATATATATATTATTGCAGGGGCCATTGCAGAGTAATATGGGGAGCAGGCCCTAGCTAAGAAGTGGGCAGAAATTCGAAAATCATGCAACCAGAAGTGCCTGGACAAGAAGAGCGCATATGAAGATGACTTTTAGTCAAAAACGTTTTATTTTTTTTTATTAATCAATATCAATCAATAATTTTATCCTTGTTTTTAATATATTGTAAGAACGTATTAAGAATCTTAACTTTTACCTTATAAGTTCGTACAACAAAACTTACAAGATCTTATAAGATTCTTACAAGATCTTGGAAGAATCTTGTATAAGAACTTGGAAGATCTTAGTAAGAACTTATTAAGAATCTTAACTCGTATCTTATAAGAAAAAAGATCTTAAAATAAAACTTACAAGATCTTATAAAGAATCTTACAAGAACTGGTTTGGATCCATACACTCAAGCATCAAGGGTTTGAGTTCTTGGTCAATAACAAACCACTCAGCGACTTTGGACAATGTAGATGTTAAAGGTATGGGTCTCAGGTCTTTGTTAAGGTCTTCAACAGGTGGAACATCTGCTCGCTTCCATATATGTGGGATAACACAACAGGTCGTTGAATATATCATTCTAAACCTAGACCCAACAAGAAGAAAAAGCAAACACGTGCAGGTAATTCTTGTAGATATGAGATCCTTCTAGAATCCAACAAACTTTTATCGGAATATAAAGAGCCAAATACAAGAACGTAGGAAAGACAGATGGAGAATTACAATACAAAAGTGGAAATCTGTGAGGCAGTTGTTATTTGAAGCTGTTCTACGAAACAATTCATTTCCATCTGAAAATACCAATTGCTATGAGTGTGATTGTAATGAAGCCGTTGTTCGCTGCTGCGACTGCCCCAATGACAAACACTTGTGTTCCATATGTGATGAAAGATTGCATGTGTTTGGTTAATTTTTGAATATGTATTGGTTTATTTCTTACGTTTTTATAGGCTCCACATGCTTCAATCATAATTAAAAAGCCTGAAAACCTTTATGCCACTATATGTCAAAAATGTGCCGCCACAGGATGGGAAGAATGTTAAGCATTATGGGAGCTAAATATATGTTACTTTCAACAATGATGAATGTCCAGAAAGTTCAGCAACAGGCTACCATCTATCCTTACTGGCAAAATATCAAGCCATACAAGTAATTTCTTCATCTCTTTTTTGATGTTTATACTTGTATCCCTGTCCCCCTCCCCTCCCTTGCTCGGGAGGTCTCAGGAAGCTTCGAGATGCTCTACTAAGATCAGGCCAGTTGTCTCCAGGGTCGTACGCTTGTTAGAGGCACTACCGACAGTTGGGGAAGACCACAGGTGTTCAGCTCCAAGAAAAGTGCACTCCCAAAAGCTCTCAAAGCAACCCACCCCTCTCAGATTGTACACTGCATTTGACAAGGCTGGAAAAATATAAAAAAATACAGACCCGGTAGCCAGTGGTGTAGGCATCATATGATAGGGCAGAAAAACATCAGTACCAAACGAGTGTCAACCAAAAAAGCGAGAACTATTGTGGTAAACAGTTTTCTTTATTAAGAATGAAAATTGTTTAAAAAATCACACATAATATATCCTGCTTGGTGCTGCTGTGAAGAATAATTTTGAGGTATTGCAGAGGTGAATTTTGCGTTACAAATGGACACATTTTTACCTTAAATAATGTTAGTCGTAATATTCCCTGTCAAATCCCAAAAACACAATTCACAATACACATATTTACAAAGAAAAAATTGTATTTGTTTATTAAATTATTCAATACTGAAGAAATGAACTAAATGAATAGATAAATTTATGTATTTTGAAGTCTGAGATCTGAGTTACATAAATTTATGTATCTTGAAGGCTCAGATCTGAGTTACATAAACATATATATCTTGAAGTCTGAGGTCTGAATTACATAATTTTATATATCTTGAAGGCTGAGATCTGAGTTACATAAATTTATGTATCCTGAAGGCTGAGATCTGAGTTACATAAATTTATGTATCCTGAAGGCTAAGATACAAGTTAGATAAATTTATGCATCTTGAAGTCTGACGTCTGAGTTACATAAGTTTATGTATCTTGAAGGCTGAGATATGAGTTAGATAAATTTATGTATCTTGGAGGTCGAGGTCTGAGTTACATAAACTTATGTTTCTTGCTGGGGGTACAGTGGTCAAGTGATTAGCATGTTTGGTCCTATATGTGTTCATTTCTACTGGTATTGTAAGGCTGATCAACAAAAATTAATAAAAAACGTTCACACACTACTTAAGGTGGCTCGATACGGTTTATGACCACGCGCGAGATCTTCAATACAAACACGGCCGCCTGGCAAGTTATAAAGTTGGGATATTGACAGAACCGATTCGTTTCATGCCGAGGCTGTCAGCCTATTTCATTTGTTTTTCATCATTTGGACAGAATACGTTCTAGCATAGATCTTAATGATTGCAGTGTTAACAGTAAAAATTCCCATAGCTATTGTTCTTGTTAGCAAACATGAAGACATGCAGGAAGTGCGAGAAGAAACCGGTGATGCTACTTCTCTTAGTGTGTTTATGCAATATATGCAGCTCAGAGACTCAATAGCATACAATGCCATGTACTATTTGTATATATCACATAAATTTCTATATGTAATTATGTTTTTACTTGAAATAAACTGATTTGGAACCATGTATATTACACCAAACAGGGCATCATCCATGCCTATGGTGTACAATTCTCTACTCTGACATGCATCTACCTTCACACCAGATACCCCCACTCAACCAAGGACTTTGGAGAGCCTAGAACACTGGTACGGGCAGTTGATGGACAAAGTAAAGGATGACATCAAGTAGGCAAAGAGTTTATTTAATGTAATCCACCAGCCACTTCGGGAAATCAATCAAGTATATTAATGTATAATATGTATTATTATTTTACAATGAAGACTGGATTGCTTTCTAAAGATCAAGTTTATTAATGTATAATATGTATTATTATTTTACAATGAAGACTGGATTGCTTTCTAAAGATAAAGTTTATTAATGTATAATATGTATTATTATTTTACAATTAAGACTGGATTTCTTTCTAAAGATCAAGTATATTAATGTATAATATGTATTATTATTAAATATTGTGTATACCGAGGTAATATTATATTTTTACCAATGGCAACAAGGCAAAAGCATGAATTATGGCATTTAGGGTAAGCGGTTATCTAGATTGAGATTCATATGTCTGTTTATTATATCGATAAGCAACCTTGACCATTCGAAGGCTATATACAGACAAGACAGACAATATACTGTGTTTAAGAGAAAGGTATGCTATTGTATAAACAGTAAACATTCCAAAGCCATGGAAGTATAAATACAGTTCAAACATTTAAAAGCATTTTCAAGAAGAATATACATAAATGCTTTTATAATAGTGACCTAATTATCAGACTCAAGCAATAACTACTGTAAGACAGCACATTTTAAAAAGCTCTTGCTCTATCATCACTGAACTGTTGTGCGAGTTGCATTTAATACTTGTCTCAGACTTGTTGGTGTTCTGAGTAGTTTGTTGATTTCAAAACACTTGACAGTTTGACTTTAGAGCTGTTCTTATTTTCCTTTCCACCTCTCTTCTTGAGGCATTTTTATACAACAAAAAGAAGAAAACTGGAGGAAACCAACGGACAAATACAACTGAAAATATATGTCGGAAGCCATGTGCAACATCTTTAGAGCCCACTTGACTCTGCACAGCACTTCTAGGAAAAGTAGTTCTGTGTTGAGCGAATGACACATCTTGTGTGCTTGCTTCAAAACTTTGTTTATTTTCCCCTTTTGATTTACACAATTAGTACATCAATATCCACTCAGGGCAGTATGGCAGTCAAACAGAATGGAAAGGCAAAATATTGCTGTGACATTCAAAGATTTTGTTGGGCTTCACAACAAATTGCCACACTGCTTTCAGTTCAAGCTTCTAACAAACAGCTACAACAACAAACACCAGTTTGTCGACTGTCAGTGTGTAATTGAGAGTCTGAGAATAATGCCTTTAGCAGCTGAAAAATCCATGTATTTACTATTTCTAATGTACGAAAGTGCTGAACTGGGCGTGATTTTGAACCAAGAGATGTTTGCAAATATTCCGTAACATAAACTCGCTAATTCTACAACTTCTTGACACTCAAATTCGCAAAGACACTTCTTACAGAGTGCGAGAATCCAACAATATTCTATAACATTCATTCATTCTTACAAACAATTCAGGCCAAACCGGACTGTGGTCGACAGAACCAGACAACCTTCACGACGCAAACACAGCAAAACACATATTTGAATAATTTGAATCAGAATATCCGAGTATCACAACATCTAATATTTGCCAACCAGGAATCTAAAAAATATAAACATTTCTACCAACAAGAAACTGGTATCACTTACGTTTGAATTAGTCAGGAATAAGCACAAATCCCTCGCTCGCTCTTTTGGTTTTTATAACTGAAGTCTTGACACCTCCACGCTCCAGCTTCACTTGCACGCATTTCAATGTATTCACTGTTTAAATTTATACTCCTCATTTCTCCTGTTAGCAGCACTTTCATTATCTCTTAAGTTACCATCTCTTCCTGTGGATAAGTATTTCTTGGTAAAGTTCTTCAGTTTTTAACCAACTCAGCTCTCAGTTTCACACAAACAGAACAACACTCTCGGCCGCCATCTTTTCTGGTGAAGGGAAAACACGTGACTCGTCTCAGTCCTTCGCAGGTCTCGCTGATCAAGCCTCGTTCGCATGACATGACAAACAGGGGGGGCAGTGTCGATACTTGTTGCGGCATTTTGTATTAAACTTAACTACGCGTTTTGTAATAATTCTTATATCACATGATGGCAAGTCTACGTAACTACTGTCCCAAAATGTAACAAAATTTGTTTGGCTGTAAGAAACATTAAAGTTAAAAAAAAACTGATCATTGCAGTTGACACAATTTTTCAAAATTTTAGCAACTCGATATTCACTGTTTTTAAAAAATTCAAGTCATCGCTGTTGCGTTACTCTCCATAACTCAAACGTTCCGCTGACTTGATCCAACTTTGATGCCCACTCATTTCACTACTACTACTATGAAGGCCTCAGCCGAGCTACACGACTCAGAGTCCAATCAAGTCTGTCCTCCATACACCTCGCAATCTCGGCAGTGCTGGTTGCCCCGACATCCTTCTTTAAGGTG
>JANSTR010146054.1:0-11411 GCA_025434805.1 Antipathozoanthus remengesaui | reverse complement strand
TGGATTTTTTACATTTTTTTTTCAATTTTCGAAAATCTGAGTTCGGCGGGTTTGAAAAACAGGTAATTAAATTGTTCTGGCCTTAGGAAAAAATAACTAAAATAGACTCTAGGGAAAAATTAACTATTTACAATAAAATTAACTGGCCTGGTAGACTTACAATAAAATTATAATAACTAACTAGTTTACAACAAATTAAATTAAACTGAAATAAAAAAATTGACTGCAACATAATTATATATTATAATTATTATAACCACATTTGACCATGTTACAACCACCCTGACTAGAGCTAAGTACAGCATTCATAAGTGGCTACCACCTTTATTTACTAAACATTTTGTTATGGACCTGTTTCACATAAATTAACAGAATGGGTACCGGTATAAATTGAAAATTACCAGATGGAAGCCATACAAAACTATAAAAATCAATAATTATTATGCCTTAGAACTTCAAATTGTTCAAAAGGTAATAAAACTACTCTGAACTTATGTGCTTTTACAGAATTCTCAAATTGTCTGCTAACATTAAAAAATAAAATAAACAAAATCTCTTTAACTGACCTGTCTGTTTAACTTTAAGTAACACTGACATTAGTTCACCCTCTGAGTAACTGGCTGAATCTTAGTTTTAACCTAAAGTTTTGGTACTTTGCACAAGGAACTTGTGGCACCTTTACCGGTAAAATCTTCATGTTTGTGAACTTTATAGTGTTTCATTTTCATGAAGCACAATTATGAGCAAAAGTTTCCCAATCAGTATTTTCCTGAAAGTAAAAGTTACTTAATATCCAAATTTAGCATGAAGAAATGTGGAATGGCATTTGTTTGTTGCAACTTTGTGGAAGCTACAACTAGTTTTAATTTAAAGAATTTGAAGAACCAGAAAGTAGATGTGGATAACTTATAATGGGCAATGTACTAAATAAATGAACTTGATTTTACTGACACAACGACAGTGTGCCTGGTTAGCACAGTTGGCAAAAGTGCATGTTGGTCTGGGGCATCATGCAAGAGACTCGGGTTTAATTCCCAGCCAGACCAACACTTGGGGTCTTTAAATAATTGAGGAGAAGGTAATGTGTTGCTCTGACACCTTTGAATATTCTTGGATAAGGATGTTTTAAAAACCTTAGGCCCCAGCTCAGGGTTTGATTTGTAAGTTCTCCAACCACCTTAAAGTGGTACAGTCTGCCCGATTAGTAAGGCACATGCTCGGCTAGAAAATTGGGACTTAAATAAAGTCACTTACACTTACATTTTTTTAGAAACTTGAATAAGCAAGACAAAGGCTGAACCACAATCCTGGACAAAATTGTTGGATGATGAGTCACTTCCCCCCTCTCCCCCTAAACAATGTTGGCCAATTTTCCCATATTTATCAAAATCTGAAAGGATATGCAACAGGATGGACACAACATTAATCTGGGGGGAGAGGGGTATCTTTGTGTATATATATATATATAGATGGAGTGGGCAGAATATTAACTGGACATTTTGGTGTATAAAAAGTTCTGTACTTTGATTCAGTGTTGCTTACCCATCCAACAACTTATAATCAAAATGTGTCCTGGATTCTAGATCTATACACTATATTATTATTGCATACCTTTCTAAAAGTGCTGTCACGAAGCAACCAAGTAAAGCTCTTGCACTAGTTTGAATAGTGTCTGGAGTGAAAACAAAAACAAATGTGAATTAGTATTAAGTTGCTTTTAAATCTTTAGATATTCAATTATTGGGTTGAGTTTTACAATATACAGTTTTACAAGTACTTAACTAGGCCTTGCTCATGTTGCCACCACGGTTAAAGAACAGTTAAGGCAATAACTATGGAAGATACCTTTCTTAAATCTTAATATACTCTTGAAAAACTGATGTGAACAGATCAGAAAATGAGAAATTATGATTTATGGAAAGTCTTTCGGAAAGAGCATACAGACTTTCAATTGACTCAAAAAAGCGTGAGTGGAATCTAATTTGGAGCAAAAAAGTACAACACTAGAACTTACCATGTAAAAGCACAATATCTGAAGCTTCTTCACCAACCAAGATGTTTCTCAGTAACATTTTCTTCAACCGCTTTCAACAAGAAATACGGTACTTCACCGGCCTACTCCATCGGTCCGCCATATTGACCGCGTACATTGTCATAAGGAGGGAAAGCCTGGGAATACTCGGTTCAGACCTCCTCGGTTGACGCGCTTGGCAACGATGGTCCATAGCAACAAGAAATAAAACAATTCTTGATTTGTTGTTCCATAGTGACTCAATACACAACACGTTCACCTCGCCCGGGTTCAGCTGTGATAGATAAATAGAGAAAAGCATAGTATAGATAAAGGTGAGATTGATTAATATAGTATGATTTCATCTGAAGAAACAAAGTGGAATTTGCCGGGCTGGAGAATCGAGCAGAAATATGACACAAGTGTGTTGATCGGAAATTGGAATGAAGAACGGCGCAAGGTAAGCGAGACTCCAAACTGAACTAATTGCTCAATTACTGTATTTAGAAGAGATTCTGACTTTAGAAGTTCTGGCTGAAGTTTTAAGAATTCGGGAAAATTCTCTGATCTGTACCGTTTTAAAAGTCGGTCCTCCATATACATAATTTTTTGATGTCATTAAGCGCGACGCCCAGTTTCACTATTTTAGTATTTAGATATGATCCGATCATGAAATCTGCATTACTTCACATGTATCGCATCATGATTGGATCACAAAATTTGTATTTTTCCACGTGGATCGATAATTAAGAATTAAATAGAGTGGGCCAGTAGTAAAAACGAGAAAATCATGCTGCAAACTTCGATAGTTTTCCCCACATAAAAACTTCAAATCCTGAAGCAGAACTAGAAGTTGATTTCCTGTTTTGGTTTCTTGCTATCGAGATAAATAATTAAGACTGAATGAATAGAAACATTATGAGTAGATATATATATAGATTAGTCTTAGAAGTTTTCTGTCACAAATAATTATGTGCGCATTACGTACTGGTAATAATTAACTTGGTTTTTTTTAAAATCTTAGCACGTCCAATTCGAAAGTATTTTCTATTGTCATACTTTATTCCTTAATCTGTTAATGTTCGATGAATGCATATATGCGCCGGAACTGCGACATTGTTGAGTAGGGCCGGGCCGGACTAATGCACCAGTCAATTGAAACTCCCACCCTCCCCCCGGCCAACGTGGGGATTTGACATTGACTGCTGTCAAAAGCTATCAAATGCCCCACCCCTTGGGGCAAAATTTGCTGTCAAAATGGATAAAAATGCATCAAACCCCCCCAGGGTCTGGAGACTCAGATAAAAAAATGGAAAATTGCAAAGATTGTAGCAAGACAGATACCAATTTCTAAACAAGCTCTGTTGGCTCTGTTTATACTTGCATGACTTCTGCAGATCAGATGGAAAGAAGCGCGAGCGCATCTTTATAATATGTATGTAATTCAGAAAATCCATTCATTTTCCAAACAAAGAGCAAATATACAGCGTGATATGGTCAAAGATCAAAGTTCTTTATGCCATAAGAGGAAACAAGATTGTTTAAAGCAATTAAATTTTATTGTTGAATAGTACTACATATAAACTACTCAACTACTCTGTAAGTAGATTAAAGATCCTTGAATGGAAAATACAATGGTGTTTATTAAAAGACTTGTGACTCAAATCATAGTAAGGGCAAGGGTTCCCATTCTTGTCTTTAACTGAATTTCAAGAACTATTTACAACACTTGCATCAATAGAAAATCAAACGTATATATAAGTATCACTTAACTAAAGTGGCATATAACCATTTTGGTGGATTTGTTCTTCAAAAATATTTTCTTTTGCAACACTCCAGCGCTCCAACGAAGCAACACCAACGTCCACAGTCCACAGCGTGATCGTGACGCGCGCAATACAGATCGTGTCAAAAGCCCCACGTTGTCCCGGGGGTACTAATGTGGGGTGTCAATATTTGTCAAATTCCCCACCCCAAGGGCAATATTTTTGGTCAATAGACGGGAGGGTGGGGGTTTCAATTGACTGGCGCATAAATACCAACAGCCAGCTCTTCAGTCACGTGCCGTAAAACAATCCTACTTACGTTCCGCGCGAGGAGATTTTGGTAGTTGTACACTGCTGCTGTTGATAGTATTGTTGTTACAGCTACTCTGGGTTGTACCATTGCCAAAGAATGGTGTCGTCTTCCTTGCGAGTTTGAACGGGCTGTTTGTGCTGCCTTGCATCCTCTCCACAGGAATCCTTCAGGGCAAATATTTTTTTTTGTATTATTACACATAAAATTTGAAAATTAATGGCGTATTCACTGTTGATAAGGCCAAATAACAAAAAGAATTGGTTAGCGTCCTTTTTCCAGAAAAAAAAACAGGGAGTTTTTTTTTTGACTCGGAAGTTTTGATGCTAAAATACAATAAAACGTATCCCTATTTACTGTCGCTACTGCATCGAAGTGTTCAAGCATAACATAAACATCATATTGGAATGGAAAAAACATATGTTATCGAAGAACAACTTTAAAATAAAATGCTTAAAAATATCGAGAAATTCTATCGGACTTGGTCAGTTTTTGGACAACTTATTCAGACTTCTACCAAGTTTTGCAGTCGCAGATTAGTATTAAAACATTTGTAAGTAAAACTATGAAAACAAAAAATGTTTAAAAAATGAGCCGGCGCTTTTTCAATAGTCGGGTGGAGACGCGAACCAACTTATTTTTTACTTGGCCAAATAACTGACAATATAAATATAATGTGTACATTAACACGCGGCATACAGTACCAAATACGATGTGTCAACAGTGCTTCTGAAGACGTATTTGTTGCCTTTCTAACCGATCTGGATACCGCTGAGTGGAATGCACCTTTTTTGCATTAAGGGAGCGGGTATTATTTATGGCCAGAGTTGAGGCTGAAGAGAAATTTATTTTTCTCCTTAAGAATACGTTACCCAACCATTTTGTTGGCTGGAAATTTTTTCTACTCAGCCATGTTCAAGGCAATTTTTTCTTACCCAACCACCAAATAACCAGTTATGAACTGATTACTAGCTCCCAAAACGACAAATTTATCAGGGAATAATAACAGCAGTTTGATAAGCGAACGTTCTATATACAGTGTTCACGTGCTTGAAAGACAGAATGAGTTTCACTACAACTTGAAGTCTGAAAGAATAAAAGCAAAGGAAAATCGAAGGTGCCAAAACTATGTTGTTATGCATTTTGCAAAAAAAAATACATAATTCAACCCTAGGTTATAACAAATCATTAAATCTGACTCATTTTTTCTTGATATTTTATATTATTATAGAACTATATTAATCTTTTACCCAACCATTTTCTCTTCTGCCCTAACCCTGGCCATAAATATTGACCGCTCCCTAAGAATCTGTAAAAGTTTGCCCAGGCTCAATGTTTTTATCTATTTTTTAATAAATTCCGGGCTCAAAATGTTATTTTGCTCCTAATGGTTGTGATCTAGTGTGTTTGAACTTCCAAATGGTGCTTTCTCAGGAGCCCAAATTCTGTGATAAGGCTTGTAAACCAAAAACGACCACCAGTGCATTGATAAACACGCTCTTTCCAGTCATCAGTAACAAGGATTATTTTGTCACCAAATAATTTGGTGCTCTACCTCGTAAACTAATGTAGTTTTTCTTCTTCGATGAATTTTATGTCAACCTCAAAATGTTCTTATTTTGTTCATATTTTTCGGCAAACTCAGCCTCCATGTTCTTACTTAAAGTTTGTTCTTAATAAAAGCAAAACGTGTGTGCTACTTTGACTCACAGTATTTTTAACTTGTCCTTATTTGTATAATACTAATTTTTGCGAGCAAAGGGAATAGTGGCAAGTATAATCGTGTATCATTTCTACTTTGATCTTGGACCTTGGCCGTGTCAGATACCAGGTTCAATTGACCATAACAAAAAAGATGGCGACTGGTACGTTTACCCACAACTCCTAGCGCGCGAAAAACATAAAAACGCTCACAAAAACGTACATAAAAGATATAAAAACTTCAAAACAAGCATACACAATGTTGTTAGTGCATGGACAGGTTTCCCAAACAATGGTCTTCCGCGTTCAGGTATTCACTGAGTTAGGTTCGCAAGGTATTGTGGTCAAATGTACAGCCGCCATCTTTTGTAGTATTGTGGATTGCGGATTTCTTGACAAATCGCCTCGTTTTCATGCCTAGGAAATGATGTAATCTTTTCCGAGAACTGTACTGAGAGGGCCCTAACTAATGGCTATAGTGCTGAAATTTATCGAACCTGGATTATAAAATACAATTCTACAGACTGCATTTATGGACAGTTATTAATCACACTGCCTGATTGCTGTATGGCAGTTGGAAAGAGAATAGTTAATACAAAACATCCTCTGCCAACGTTTATTGTGGCGGGAAATCATTATTAACATGCAGTAAGGTTTTCGAGTTTACTTTGACATTTGATATTCCAGTTGTGGTATATTCATGTTTTACGAAAACATGTTCTCAATAATATCAACCACATTGATATCATGTGTTTTATAACTGCCAATGCAGCGCAATCAGTACAGCTCGCAGCATTTTCCCTTCAATCTCGGATTACTGACTACTAATGCTGTAGGTTAAACTGATGTCAATAAAATGAATACAACCTCGCTCCTAAAGTTTAAGCCCAGACAACGAGATTACACGAAAGCAAATTAAGCGCAGGAGCTATATTCAGATCCTGAAATGAATTGGATAAAATAACGAGTTTCATTATTCGTGTTGAATTATTCTGTTGTAGCTCCAAATCTTTAGAATCGTGTTGCTTCGAGGATTTCGAGCCTTCCTGCATAAACGTTTGTGTTCAAATTCTTGTCTGAATTTACTTCAGTGGTCATACTTTGATAATGGACGGCATTATACAACTATTTACTGCATGCTCAAATTGCCATCTGCAACATATGTTAGTTTCTTTCACCAATCTTCGCTTATCCGCGAGTATTAAACTAGGAGTACGTACTAAAAAATTCAAACCAGCGTGGCTTCTTTCTTAATCCTATTTTTGTCTCATCAAGCTGAGTATTTCCAAATTTCAGCCCGTAGGCTCTTAATCCGTTAGCTTTTAAGACACAGGTATTTACTATAACTCTGAAAGCCTAGATCGAATCGAAAAATTCGATATTTACCGCTACTCCTATCTCCGTTTAAAAACCTTAGAACTACAAGAAACGAAGTACGTGCGGTTTTTAGCGGTAATCTAATTTTTGCGGGAAACCAATGGCGGGAATCTAACGTGGCCATGTTTTTATAATGCCAATGATGTATTGACGAAATCAGCTTGTGAGATGCGATTGCCACCGTATAAATTTAAACCATAAATGGAATGGGATATATAGAGGATAAATTACATGGCTGAGCAGTAGATACGAAATTCTCTTTGAGTGTTAAAAAATATATTTCACGAGTGAGTGCACCGAACGAGTGGAAAACTGTAATACTTTTCAACATAAGAAGAGGAATTTCTTATCACCAAGTGGTCATGGAATGTTCTGTTTATTATTATATTCGTTTTATCATTTTTGTGTAGTCCTGAAGGCGTAAAAGGCGTCATTTATTATGTCGTCATGGCAACAGAGTTGTTTTCACGTGCAAAGATATATGCCGTTTTCACGGAAGCTCACTTGGTGTTCATCGGTGTTTATGTAGTAAAACAGTACAGTATAATGGTGGCGTTTGAAAACATTTATTGGCGACTTGATGCCAAGTATCAAATAGGAACAAAATCTTGTTCTGTTCTCTTTTTCTGTACCACACTCCACAGCATATCAGCGGTGGTAATTAGCAACAGGTTTCAAGTCACAAGTGTAAGGAAAGATATTTATCGCTTTGATATATTAAGCCTGGTTAGCCACAGAAATTTAGAGTCAGTTTAACCTGGTTCGAATTACCGCAATTCTTTACAACCCGATTTCAGTTATACATGTCTAGGTTTTGATTTATACATGTGTTTGAACACAAGCTCACAAGATCTTTTCCTTCAATGGTAAAACTAAATGGTTCTACTTTACAATAGTATACATAAACCGCTCTTAACACTCGAATCTAAAAACTCGAGCTGTAGCTAGGTTCGGTAGCTTTTCTTTAAATGCTAGTTTAATACAATGAGTATTACTACTGTTACTATAAATATCATTTTAAGTTTAAAATTGTCGGAGCTGAGGTTTCGTCTGAATCGTCGCTGTTTAATCCCCCCCAGGTAAAACAGCCATGGACGTACTTTGATCTTTTAAAACAAGTGTAAGCGAAAGAAGAGCAAATAAACGCTCCAAGTGTAAACGTAAAACACTCTGATATGCTTCTCAATATAAATGTTATTATTTCCATTATAAACAACAATATCAGCAGTAAGAGCAGTTGCTGTAATTCATGCCGTCCAATTATCATACATAGATTTGTCAAGTGTTCAAAATATCAGAGAGAAGATGTTGTAAGGTAAATTGATGATGATAAAACATACCTTTACTGCAGATCGACACTTATAGTTATACGACTCTCCGAACTGATGGTTGGTCGCTTGTATTTACTCAAAACCGCAATCTCATTACTGCAGCATTAGTATACAGCATTCCGAGCCCTATGCGTTTGGCTCCGGATTTGATTGCTGCGCTAAAGTAGAAATCGAATTCTCATGTTTGGCTACGTGCAAGTTGTAGAAAGAAGGAACACAGTGGTTGAGGTTTACACTATAACTATTGCAATTGTGGTAGCTGTCCACACTAGCATCACAGTCGTGACAATTGTCAATTGGCACTAGTACGACACCAGTGGCTGTGACAGTGGTGTATTTCGATCATTTGTTTTTGATTTCATTTTGTTCATTTCTCCCCGATAATCCTACTCTAACGGATAAGTTTATCAAAGCCTTCAGCGGTCTGCAGAACATATGTTGACTGAGATATTAGGAGTCCTTATGCGTCCTTATGAATTATAAGGACAGTTGAGTAAGTGATTCCCTATTGCAGATTTTTCTTTGTGTCTCAACGTCACCAAGTTGGATAAAAATAGCTGTCTCCGACCTAATTTAGAAGTTTAGAATTATCACACCTTTTGAAATGACTTAGGATTAACATTTATAATTTTTATAAATGCGCTACAAAATAGTCAGAGATAATTATTTTACCACATTATTCAATCGACACCTATAAGCACTTTGTTAGCTGTCATGTGGTAAGTGATGATTGAGGAAAAATGGAAATGAATTTGTCTTGAACATATTTGTAACGTGATGAGCACTAGAAACTGTCCGGTGAACGCGCGTCGTGTAGAATTTGTTCGTCTGTACTTCAACCGGAGAGTCAAAACAAGCGCGCACGCATGGAGTATACTCGCGCGAAACATGGGGGCATACGCATAAGTGCACATTCACGACATATGAAGACATACGAGCATTCACGGCACGTGGAGGCACTTGCGCTCACTCACGACGCGCGGAGGCACATGCGCACGCTCACGACACATGGATGATGGAGGAACATATGCACACTCACGACTGCATGAAAGCATACGTGCATGCACACTTGCACGGCACATGGGGGCATGCCCTCACACGCACAAGACAAATCGGGAAGGATTCGCACACACGCACAAGACACATCGGGAAGCATTTGCGCACACGCGCGTTCACCCACTCTTAAAGGACGCACTGAATAATAACACCTACCAGAAACAGAGCTCAAAAACGTCGAAAGTCGGCATAATTGTTAAAACATCTTCTTTTGCTTTCGATTTCTTTAATGATTGTATGCATAACAAAATAAACTGAATATTACTTGCTTTATTTTATCTTTCGCTATCACTTCAGCGTACACTATCTTACAGCGAAAACTGATTGTACTAAAAGAACAGCTGCGGGTATTAAAGTACTGGTCCTGCCAAAGAGGGTTGTCAATAATAAGAGGTTTGAAAACCCAGTCTTGTTAAAAGTAGGTTCTTTTCTTGTTAAAACGAGTTACGGTGAAAGTGTCCGTCGTTTTTACGGAAGGGATGCGGACTCATACGTAAATACGCAAATGTATATTACACGTCGGCGTTATCGCGCACGCTGAATAAATGCACATATTGACACATATAAATGTTACGTACAAGGAAAATTCTGAAGACAATATTTAAAAGAAACAGGTGCTTGAATATGCTGAATTATGTAGGAGTCAACCAATATTCATTCTATCATTGGCCTTTTTCGTGAAACACACAAGACAAGTTTTAATAATTCAATTACAGAGGAGGAGCGGAAGATGGTCAATGCTGACCGAAAACCTGTCGCATGAACTTTCATCAAGTCGTTGCATCTGGCAATAAGTAACTAACAGGTGTCATTAAGAACAGACAGTGCTAACAACCGTAGATCAAGACATCAAACGCTAACTTAACTCAGTCTCGCTACCAGTTCATTTCTCTTGCGCAAACCTTTCTAGTAATTTCCTCAAAAATTTCTCACGACTGGGGCAGCTGCTGCCTGCGGGCTAATGAAATGATGATCCTGAATGCAAGACATGTGTACCAACAGCTTTTTTGTCATCTACTATTCTGTACCAAGATTTGTATCTGCCACGTTCATTGGTACGTGTTTATTGTATGTCACTGGGTATCACGGCTCGACCGAAGGTCACATACACTCGCCTTTTGTTCATTATATTACGGAGAGGTGTGCTGTAAGTAATCCCGCTAACAGATGTCTTATCCAAACTACGGCAAGCCAGAAATATGAATATCAATATGCCACAACGTTAATAGGTAATCCGGCCCCACAATCTGGCGTATTTAAATACTGCTCAATGTTTTAAACAAAAGAACAAGAAGCCTCAAATTTAGTATAAAAATACATCGGTTATATGTAATGATACATAGCATATTACTGTAGTACTATTAGCCTTTTCGCGTCTTTTTTGCTTCAACCATTTTTTTTTATTCACTCTGGTCTTGGAAAGATATGTTTTGCGTGCAGCTGACTGGCGAATAAATAGTTTAAACACTGGTTTCTCATGTGAAAGAGCAAGAGTTCGTTTCTTGACCAGATCAACAGTCGGCGTATTAAAGCTAGAACGGAGGAGAAGGTGGCTTTAACTATAAAATACTGACCTTTTCTTCTCCTCACATAACTATGGACGCTGAACCGTAGGAATTCTGAAATGAAGCCTTTGTAACTGGTACGGTGGCGAGACCTAGTTACAACAGTTTTAACTGCCGCGAAATAAATAGATTATTAATTGATACCATCATCATTATCATTTATCATCATCATTATTATTATTATTATCACTTATTTAGATTATTATTATCATATTAATAATAATAATAATATTTATTATTATTATTATTATTATTATTATTAATTGGACCATTGTTTTTTTAGTAGTTCTTTTA
>JANSTR010146053.1:0-19103 GCA_025434805.1 Antipathozoanthus remengesaui | reverse complement strand
TGTCGCTCGGTCAATACAGCACGGCCTCAGTTTGATATTTCCCGTAAAGACCTCACTCTCGGTTAATAAGTAGTTAGCATTATACGCCAAAGCGGGAAATTTAAATGGCCGTAATGCTGACATTGTTCCGATGTGGCTGGACCGTCGAGTAGCGATTTATTTGAGCTTTCAGATAGTTCAAATAAAACTGACCCAGAATATCTACATAGGGTGACGCATGGGTGAGCGACGCATGTGGTGGACAAGTTCTCTCGTTTTTGCCAAAATTTACACTAGAACTTGTCGCCATCTTGGATTTGTGCGTACCTACAACTACTGCCTTTCGGGCTGTGTGACGTCAATATGCACAAGGTCTATTTTAAAATAAAAATAATAAAATATTCTTTATGCTTACAAGAAGTTTATAAAAATGAGAATGCTAAAAATTAAATATTGAAAGCCATATGAATAAATTTAGACTGCGAACAGCCTCTTTCTTTTCGTCAGAATCCGAATCGAGCGACAAAAAGCGAGTTACTCGGCAAATGACTGCCGGTTACAAGAATTGTGGGCGCGGGTGAAAATTCTTGCGGCCCGCAGTCATTCTCCAGGCCAAGTAACTCGCTTTTCATTTCGCTTGATGGATTCTGAGGAAAAGAAGGCTGCTCGCAGTCTAGGACAAATTAAAAAGAGTGATACATGTAAAAATCGAAACCGGACCGCAAGTTCATAAAAAAACCAAGTCTCGCAGGGACAAGTTTTTTTTGAAAAAACTGGCGCTTTAGCTTGGTTTTGCTATCAAGAAAAACGCAGAGCGGAAGTTTGCTTATTGATAGAAAAAGAACTCCGAAGAATTTCATCGATCGAAGCGTGGAAAACAAGAGAGTGGATGAAAAGCAGAGAAGAAAAAGGTTGTTTCAAAACTTTGTGGTAAAACCAGCAACCGCGGAAGGGGAGGGGCTGGCCGGGGGCATTGTCCATGCGCTCCCCCCCCCCCCTCCTCCCAATCAAAAGAATGTCGCGCGGTCCCTGTTGTAAATTCCAATATATCGACTGACTGCTGGTGCACATACAATATTCCGGCAGCACGAAGGCAATAATGCAATAACTGAAACAATCAACTATAGTTAAGTTTATTTCGTGTTTAGTCGTTCATTGTTTAATACACTCAGCTTCCGTGGTTAAACTAGCGTGTAGTCTGGGGCTGTAGGGACAAGCAACGCCAGTGAAGGTTCTCTGATGTTTATTCGTTCTACTTTACACTACAGTGCCCATGGTTAAACTAGTCTGCGACTGTTGCTATGACAGGGGCGGATCTAGGGGGAGGGTGCAGGGGGTGCGCACCCCCCTCCTGAGATGACCTGCGGCTTTCTTATACAACTGGTATTCTGCAAAAAAACTACGCCATTCCTTAGTGGTGCACCCCTCCTAAAAAAAATCCTGGATCCGCCCTAGTATGGGGATGTTAAACAGCAACTTTGAGGGTTCTTCGATGTTTGTGCCGTCAGTTCGTCCTTATTCTTGGTTTTCACGAAAAATACTGTAGGAGAACAAATTGATATTGGCATAGTATTTTTGATGTTCCGCATAAACCAGGAAAAACACACCAATGGCAAAAATTTGGGAGTAATAGGATCTTTTGTAACTGAGCTATTGGCCAACTGATAATATTTAAAACATTTACTGTGATAAGTATGCGGCGGCCATGTTTGTGCCCAACTCTGGGGCACAAAGATGGCGGCCAAAATGTTACTTTTCGAATAAAGCTGTTTTTTCCAACAAAATAATTTGATTCACTTACAAATACTTCACTTAGACTTCTAACGGCTTTTCATGTCATAGCAATTCAAATTTGCCAAATTTGATCGAGTTTTATGACGTTTAGGAACTATGCTAATTAGACGGCAAAAAAGTTCAACATGCTGTAATTCAAGCACGACTCATCGGATTGACGCAAACTTTTCACAGAATACTTTGGATACTGATATCTAAAGCATATTCGAAGAACAGCTTTATAGATCTTATAGTTTGCATTTTTGGATTTGATGACGTCACGTGAAAGCCAAGAATACAGTATACCTTACACTCAATGCCCGTGATTAAACTAGTCAGCGACTGTTGCTATGGAGACGTTAAGTAACAACTTTGAGCGTTCTTCGATGTTTGTGTCGTCAGTTCATCCTATATACAGTGTACCACCTTACACTCAACGCCCGTATCTAACTCCTCAACTTAACCTTAATTAAATAGTACATAGATACCAACTATAAATTCGTTAACAAAAGGAATTCTTCGGATTCGCTATAAATAGCACTATTTCAAACACAGGCAAATAAATATAAACGTTATTAACGACTGACGTATCGGCGTATCGGCGTTGCTACTAACGCCATTATCAAGGTAAAATGGTTAATCAGTATGCGAAAGACAAGAAGGTTCGCTCAAAAGTGTATATTTCAAGCGCATGTATGCAAATTTCTTGTCTAACCATTTTACCTTGATAATGGCGTTAGTAGCAACGCCGAAACGTCGGTCGTTAATAACGTCTATATTTACTTGCCTGTGTATATCAAAATCTTTATTTTAAACATGTCGAGATAATAACTGAAAAAGACCAAAGCTGGGTTGTCAGGCAGATATACACGATTTAAGGTGTATGGTCCTCATGGGACGATGAGGCCTGGAATAGGGTGGACAGCGTCGCTGTTTAGTACGTCTTGAGGAGAATCACGGTGGCAAATAAAGACGGCAAATTCTACCCAAGCGAAAGTTTAAAATTTTATTCGCGTGAAACCCGGGTAGTATGGACGCGCATGCTAACTCTGTGGTATACAGTACGTACTGCGGCAGTAACTATAAGGCTGCATCCATACTACGCCGCCGGGTAAATTTGAAAACGCAGCTTTATTTACACGGTTATTGGCATTCCGTCCACACTATGCCGGTGGGATTTGTCACTAATTTGGAAAACGCCGGCTAGAGTGGATAAATTTGAAAACTACGGCCACATAGTCTCGTGTGGATGGAGATCTTTCTGAAAACGGAGCTTTTGGAAAACGCTGACGTCCACGAGCTTGACATAATTTCAAGCCGGCCAAGGCCTTCTCAACCCATAAATACATCCAAAATGTCGGAAACAAATGCTTAACTGCTGCTTTTTTGTTGTCTGTTTTATCAACTCTAGTTGCTGTATTAGAATTGAACATCGCGCTTTATCATATGTCTAGGATAGTTCAGCTATAAGGAGTCGTCATTTTCGCCAGTCCCTTTTATCAAGAAAACCAAAGCAAAATCGATTTAGGTCATATAATCAACGACTCTTTTGCCTTTGGGTCGTTCAAACTTCGAAAAATAGCGAATGCGTATGGTTTGTCGCGATCGACAAAGTGGTGTCTAAAATTGGAAAGGGTTCCAAAGCGATTACTATTCACTTAGGCCACGACTTCATCAAACTTCCATCGACTGATGAAGAAGCTAAAGAACTCAAGCGTTTATCCAGCGGATCATAGTTGCAGTGTGGATGCGGATTATTTTATCCGTTTTCCCGTGTGGAGGAAGAACTTTGATGCGGATAACTTTTAAACGCAGCGTTTTCAAATTTAACCGGCGCAGCTCAGTGTGGACGCAGCCTAAGTGGCTGGACAATGTCAATGGGCAAATGTTCTGAAATAGAGTAGTATCAAATTCGACAGTTTTTCGGGGTCTAAACTACTGAGGTCCAGGGCTTTGGCCGCACACCCCAACCAAAAATGTGCATTTCTCCTAGGCTAATCGTAACTCTGTAATAAAATGTTTACTTGTGTTGTTAATGTCAGCTAATTTGGCCGCACTTTTCAACTCTTTGCTTCAAAAAATTCATCAGCAGTTGCGCTTTGGCCATATTTCCTCCAAACCCAAAATGGCGGCCGTCATAACTTTTAATCCTACTTGTAATATTTGTCATGTCCAGAACTTGTATATTGTGCTGGAGACAAAATGATGACATTTTGGAATTGAAAGCTTTGATTGGCGCTTCAAGTTCATCCACTGATGACTTTAGATAGTTTTGTACTGCTGGAATAGTAATCCAGATAAGAACTGGCCAGCCACTTGTATCTTTCTGTGTTACCTTTAATATTGGGGTTAGGTAATTTTCTATCACTTCCCTGTGATTCGTAGACATATGTAACCCAACTCCTATAAGCATTATAGAGCCTTTTCTGCCAAGTAGATCTCGAGCTGCAGTGACAGCTTGCTCTACAAATGGTGAACTGTATGCTTCGACTAGATGTGTTTTAAATGTTTCTTTTCCATCGCAAACTTTACTCCTGTCCATTTCATCCCAGCCGTGAGCGATCGTCCCATGGCAGTTGTACTTGCCCCTGTCTATAAACTGGTATTCTCCCTCACAACGTCTTAGCACATCTGAGTTTAGCTTAATGTTCTGTGCTCCCCTCATCGCGTCACCGGTTACCAATATAGCGAATGCAGCAAAGAAGTGCCGCATCAGACAGTCTCCAACAAAAACAAGGTTGGTCACATGATTCTGAAGAAAATCACAAGCAGAAGCTTTGGAGAACTCTTCGGCTGGGCACATTGCACTGTGCGGAATCCACTCGGCTAACTCCGCTGTCACGTAACGCCGAAAATCCTGACATGTACTGCATTTGCAGTGTCCAGCGGTTATCCCACAGAGACCCGTTACTTCATTACAACAGGGTTTAGTACTGAATTCGTCACATAACGACGGTAGCGAGGAGTTTGGAACGTGGAAAGATTTACCACACCGCCCATCCGATCGAAAAAGTATACCAGGCCAATCTAGATATTCCAAGATAGACACATCTATATCTCGTCGGCGTTGAATGTCGTCGTGTGTCACGCGGTCACGCAACGACCACGACCCGTTACTCAGACATAACCACGGCCAAGAAATGTCTTTGCACATATTCATGTCGTCTTTATTTGTGTTATATGATGCAGCTAACTCATTCCGAACGTAACTAGCGATCAATAAACCCACAAATGCAGTGAGAGCTAATATCGGCACAAAGGATCGCATTAACAGTTGTACGGCTGGCATTACAGTATTTTATAGATCTGAAAATTGGATGAATTAAATGTTAGCGGATGATCAAGGGAAATAATTTCTAATGGGGGGAGGGGTGGGTGTGCATCATAAAACTATCATATACATGAGAAAATTACTGGATGTCTATTGGTTAAGAACTTTGTAGTTACTTTGAAGTGACTGTGCAATTAAAAACTCAGATTCTTAAATCTGATAGAATGAGAAACAATAAAAAGCCAATCAAAACTCGATTGTTTCTGTAACAACAGAAGAGGGAAGTTCAATGACATACGCATGCAATGGCGGATGACTTTTACAAGTTTTAACACAATTTTTTCATGTATATGCAATTTACCTGCTACAAATTAACATCCACTGATGTAACAAACTTATTTATAGCATACAATAATCATGATATCTCGAATTCAGTTTGGAATTAATTTACACGAGAGTGTTTTGCAAAGTGTTTCCGAATAGCGCGTTCCAGGGCCGTAACAAGCCATGAGAATGACTGGGGGGCACAAGCGAGCGCCAAATGCGCGAGCCTTCTAGGGGACCGGGGGCATGCACCCCCGGGAAATTTTGAAAATTAGTTTGTGTGAAAACGTATTTTCTGGGTTTTAAACACAATTGGAAACAAAATTAGGATGTCTAAAACTAGTAAAATATTTCCCGTTTTTCTCAGACTTGGGCAATTTACTGAACGCAACACATTTTTATCACATCAAATATATTGTTTCTATGAAGAACCAGTAAATTGAGAAAAAACTAGGGGGCACGGCTCCCCGGCCCCTCCCCTTGCTACGGCCCTGCGTTTAAGCAACGAGACGGCTACGTCAACTAGAATGGCTGCTGAATTTTTAACTTCTTTGTTTGTTTTTCTTGTTCATAAAATTCTGTTTTATTCTTCAATGTTTTCTTTAATGGCAAAAATTAGAACCCTTCATTTTTCAAACCCGGTAAACGAAGATCATGTTAGTTTATGGCCCCGTCCACAGTATTCCGTTTTCTGAAACGAAGACGGAGCTGTTTTGCTTTGCTTTAAAAACGGTTTGCGTCCACACTTATCGTTTTCGCCCCGTTTTCACCCGTCCACACTACACGAGTTTCCGACTGTCCGCCATTTTGGACACTCACGGTTGAGTGGTTTGCACCTGGTCGTGTTATTTTGGTGATGTCATCGTTTTCAGATTGCATGGTTTTCTCCGTCCACACTAGCAAACAGCGTTTTCAAACAGCATCGTACGCGTTTTCAAATCGCTCCACTCTGAAGAGCGTTTTTGAATGGCTCCGTTTTCGGCGATCGTTTTCGGCGTTGTAGTGTGGACGATAGCCGTATCCGGAGCAAACAGTCTCCGTTTGTAGTGTGAACGGGTCCTATATTTCGGCGTTCTCGTTCTCTGCGAAACCCCAAACCTGAGCTTTTCACGTTCTGTTTTTCAAGATGACGGTTGAAAAGTGCCCAGGTGGTTGCATTCCAGCGTGCGGTTGTTGTATTCAATAACTAAGTCTTGTTGACATTCCCGTCGTCGTTGCCTAAACTCCGTTATTGCGTGAGCCCGGACGGCCGGTGAATGCAATTTCAGAGCTTTGAAAAACGCCGCACAAGTAACTTTGTGTTTCGTGTTGTATTTTCGTTTTTGTTCAATAAATTAGTCTACTGTTGAAGAAATCTGTGTAAATCTCACCGAAGAACTACAACTGGAACTGAGGCATCATGACAAATACCGAGAATTCGAAGTACTTATACAATTGTTGTCATACACAGGTGATAAATTACGTATCTGATGCATGTATCTAATTGGTTGTATACCATATATATTTAACTAGTGAAAAACATTGTACAACCAATCAGATTGTTTGCGTTTTCGACATACGATTTCTACATATTTTCCGGCTTTCTTTACAGTAAAATCTCAGCACATATATATTAATATATTTATGTTATCCAACTTCAAGCCCTGGAATACAAAAAACCCCATTCTGGAACTTTATATAAACCATAACTATTCAACTTTATAATTCAACAATAATTTTCATACTGAAAACGCGCGATACCATTGGTCAGAAAAGATCACGTGATGCACGCTGACAAGCAATTGAAATTATTTTGTTTTCGTGTTTTGTTGCGAAAATATGGGCGCAAGTTTGGAACAACAACAAAAAAAAACAAACAAGACAGAGCTCGAAAAAGGTTAGACCGCAAAACACAAAGAGTTCAACAAAATTTGCCCTTAAACTTCATTGCGTTCATCGCTCGCGCTTTTCCGCTCCAGCGAAAAAAGTATTATTAAATCATAAAATAAATAAATCCCCTCCACGCTTTTTGTATTGAGTTGTACAGGCCCTCATCTGAAAAAGTGTCCTCAAAGTTTCACATTCATGTCCACTTTTCGGACACTTTTTCGGACACTTTTCGGACACTTTTTTTGGACACTTTTTCAGCCTCGGGCCTGTATTGCCAAATACCAAAAGCGTAGAGGGGGTTTATTCACTAAATATCGCACAGTATTATGAGTCGATATTTTTACTGCATGTAGGAAAATTGCGTGTGCATAATACTACACAACTCGTAACAGAATGTATTAGGATGAAGTAGACTAAGATAAAAATGAAGTAGATAAAATAAAGCATATTTCACTAGCACCTTTAACATCAGTTCAGCGAATACTATAGCCTCAAAGTTCAAGTGAGAAACTTTCTTTGTGCAACGGACCAGGGGATCGAGCGGGAGGGAGCACTCCCATATTTTCAAACGCAGATGCTCGTTGGAAAAATTGAACTGAACCCCAGTTAAAAGATGCCAAATTGGGCTTGGTCAAATATTATTTTAACTTCTAAAAGATACCATTCCCTGGCAAATTCTTTTTTAATTCCGTGAAGACCACGAGCATACGCTAAAGCTTGCTGTGTTTGGAAAGCGTTTTTAGTCATCCTGAACGATGAAGGGTATCTACAAGCTTCTACAACTTTCCTGCGAACTGATCGGACACCTAAAAACAGAAAGATATCAAATTCCTCAAAACTTATGATTTTCGCGTTTGCCCCTAAAATAGTCCGCGGGCCACGATTTTAATTCCTAAAACAACGACGAGCATCTAGCACGGTCGATTTGCCCCCCCCCCCCTCCCCTCCCTTCCACCGAGGGGTAAATGATTCATTGGGTGCAAACTAAACATATTGATCAAATGGTGAATACCCTAGACCTCACAGTTTATTAATGGACAACAAATTATAAAGAATCAGAACAATAATTATAAATACATAGGACATTCATTGGCAGGACTTAAGGCTAAAAAATAAACATGTTTTGCCCGACGGGAGTATTCTGATTTGCGACTGCTCAACACTCACTAGATGATATTTTGAACGTACCGTGATACAAATCGACATACTTCCTCAGAGAGATCGCTTAATGCATATGTGATAATTCAGTTTCTCGTTCGCCATTCGGTATAAGATCATTTCAGTTTATAACTTGGATCTGAATCGTTTTATTGTTTAGCTCTTTGAGAGGGTAAAATGAAATCTTCCCGTATGTAAATTTATATCACAATAAGCTGATACGAATTTACCGTACAGTTTCTTACCTGCAAGTATTCTTTCATAAAATTTTCTTTCCTCACCTTGTGGCTTTGAGTAAAATTGTAATTTCGGTGCCGGTGACGTTCGTACTCTGGTTTTAGTTCACAGAAAAATCAATATATTTGCATCAAGTCAATCAGGTAAAAATGGTTTGTTGCTTGCGTTAATTAGATACGGCCTGAAAGCAATATGGAGTTTAATTTTGCCAGTTTACTATAGCACGATGGATTAAGACACGGACAAATGTTAAAAACTAATTTCAATCGAAGACATTTTTAACAGGAAATATTCCTAGTTTTCGATGAACCATGCAGATATGCTTTCAAATTCAAGTATCTTGGATACCAGGATTTTCTCAATAGAATGCGTTCCAAAATCATTGTTAGGGAGCGGTCATTATTTATGACCGGGGTTGGGGCCAAAGAGAAATTATGTTTGCTTCTTAAAAATACTTTACCCAACCATAAATTGTTGATAATTGTTTTTACCCAACCATTTTCAAAGAACATTTTATTCTTACCCAACCCAAAAAGGTTTTAAATATACTACAAAAATTTCCAGCTAACCTTGTTATGAACTGATTACCATTCCCCAAAAGGACAAATTCATCAGAGGATACAAATAGCAGTTTCATAACCAAACGTTCAATCTACAGTGTTCATTTACTTTAAAAACAAAAATTATGAGTTTCACTACTACATCTTTACTTCAAAGCCATCTAATAAATCATTAAATTTTGATATTTTTCCTTATTAACCTAGCCTGCGCCGCAGACCGTCCAAATCTCTGATTTATATATAGGCATATATCATTGTTTGACACAAACAAAGCCGGATCGGCTGCAACGCAGACTACCTTTATACCCAACCATCTCCAAAGTAAACTTTTCCTTTTACCCAACCTAAAGTACCTCAATTTTCTTTTACCCAATCATTTTGTCTTCAGCCCCAACTCCGGCCATAAATATTGACTGCTCACTTAGTTATACAGATGCATGTATTGAACAATATAAACTGCACAACAATTCATAAGATAACAATATTAATTTTAAAGAATAATTCAAAAAATAAGTCTTAGAAAGCTCCAGTTAAAACAAAATTGTTACACGAACCTTGAAAATAAGAAGATACTTTTTTAACAAACTTATATATTTTTTGAATTCAACTTCAGCCGAATGATTTTTTTTAAATTCAAAAGAAGTAAAAAGTCATACACAGGCAAAATGTGTTTTTCATTGTTCTACTGTCAAAAAGTACTATTGAAGAAGAATTAGAATGCAAGAAAGTAGCTTTTAAACTCCATCTTCAGTGAGACATTTTTGAATCTTCAAAGTTTAAAACGATCAGAGCAATTGTTTGCATGCATGGTAAATGGAAGTTGAACCATCTGCGTGCGTTAAACTAGAAAATTTAAATATCGCTTTTTCTGGTGCGAGTTCACGTGCTATTTTCGACCGAAATCAATAAACAAAACGTTACATCGTATACTAAATTTCTAGTTCGCATATTGATTAACCTTGATAATGGCGTTAGTAGCAACGCCGAAACGTCGGTCGTTAATAACGTTTATATTTACTTGCCTGTGTATATCAAAATCTTTACTTTAAACATGAGATAATAACTGAAAAAGGTTGGGTTACTAATTGGGACCATGTCCTGTTACCACATCCCTGTCACACTTTGTTTTGTTTTGTTTTTCTTTTTTGTTTTTGCTGTGTCTATTTTCAAATATTATATTCAAGTGCTTAATCTGTGACGTACCTAATAAAATAAATAAAAATAAAGACCAAAACTGGGTGCCAGGTAGATATACATGATTTAAGGTGTATGGTCCTCACTGGCCAGTGAGGCCAGGAATAGGGTGGGCAGCGTCGCTGTTTAGTACGTTTTTGAGGAGAATCACGGTGGCAAATAAAGACGCAAATTCTAACCAACCGAAAGTTTAAATTTTATTCGCGTAAAACCCCGGGTAGTATGGACGCGCATTCTAACTCTGTGCATGTGGATACGTACTGCGGCAGTAACTATGAGGCTGCGTCCACGCCACGCCTGGTACAATTGAAAACGCTGCTTTATTTACACGGTTATTGGCATTCCGTCCACACTATACCGGTGGAATTTGTCACTAAAAACGGAGCTTTTAGAAAACGCCGGCTAGAGTGGATAAATTTGATAACTACGGTCACATGTTCTGCGACTGGACTGAAATCTTTCTGAAAAACGGAGCTTTTAGAAAACGCTGACGTCCACCCGCGTGATATAATTTCAACCCGGCCGAGGCCTTCGATTCTCAAACCATAAATACATCCAAAATGTCGAAACTGAATGCTTAACTGCTGCTTTGTTGTTGTCTGTTTTTCAACTCTACTTGCTGTATTAGAGTTGAACAGGGAATCGTCATTTTCGCCAGTCCATTCTATCAAGGAGACCAAAAAGAAACCGTTTTCCCGTGTGGATGAAGATTTTTGATACGGATAAATTTTAAAAGCAGCGTTCAAATTTAACCGGCGCAGCGTGGACGCAGCCTAAATGGCTGGACAATGCCAATGGGCAAATGTTCTGAAATAGAGTAGTATCGAATTCTACAGTTTTTGGGGCCCTAAACTACTCAGTGAGGACCAGGGCTTTGGCCGCACACCCCAACCAAAAATGTGCATTTCTCCTAGGCTAATCGTAACTTTATTTGTGTTGTTAACGTCGGCTAATTTGGCCGCACTTTTCAACTCTTTGCTTCAAAAAAGTCATCAGCAATTGCGCTTTGGCCATATTTCCTCCAAACCCAAAATGGCGGCCGTCATAACTTTTAATCCTACTTGTAATATTTGTCATGTCCAGAACTTGTATATTGTGCTGGAGACAAAATGATGACATTTTGGAATTGAAAGCTTTGATTGGCGCTTCAAGTTCATCCACTGATGACTTTAGATAGTTTTGTACTGCTGGAATAGTAATCCAGATAAGAACTGGCCAGCCACTTGTATCTTTCTGTGTTACCTTTAATATTGGGGTTAGGTAATTTTCTATCACTTCCCTGTGATTCGTAGACATATGTAACCCAACTCCTATAAGCATTATAGAGCCTTTTCTGCCAAGTAGATCTCGAGCTGCAGTGACAGCTTGCTCTACAAATGGTGAACTGTATGCTTCGACTAGATGTGTTTTAAATGTTTCTTTTCCATCGCAAACTTTACTCCTGTCCATTTCATCCCAGCCGTGAGCGATCGTCCCATGGCAGTTGTACTTGCCCCTGTCTATAAACTGGTATTCTCCCTCACAACGTCTTAGCACATCTGAGTTTAGCTTAATGTTCTGTGCTCCCCTCATCGCGTCACCGGTTACCAATATAGCGAATGCAGCAAAGAAGTGCCGCATCAGACAGTCTCCAACAAAAACAAGGTTGGTCACATGATTCTGAAGAAAATCACAAGCAGAAGCTTTGGAGAACTCTTCGGCTGGGCACATTGCACTGTGCGGAATCCACTCGGCTAACTCCGCTGTCACGTAACGCCGAAAATCCTGACATGTACTGCATTTGCAGTGTCCAGCGGTTATCCCACAGAGACCCGTTACTTCATTACAACAGGGTTTAGTACTGAATTCGTCACATAACGACGGTAGCGAGGAGTTTGGAACGTGGAAAGATTTACCACACCGCCCATCCGATCGAAAAAGTATACCAGGCCAATCTAGATATTCCAAGATAGACACATCTATATCTCGTCGGCGTTGAATGTCGTCGTGTGTCACGCGGTCACGCAACGACCACGACCCGTTACTCAGACATAACCACGGCCAAGAAATGTCTTTGCACATATTCATGTCGTCTTTATTTGTGTTATATGATGCAGCTAACTCATTCCGAACGTAACTAGCGATCAATAAACCCACAAATGCAGTGAGAGCTAATATCGGCACAAAGGATCGCATTAACAGTTGTACGGCTGGCATTACAGTATTTTATAGATCTGAAAATTGGATGAATTAAATGTTAGCGGATGATCAAGGGAAATAATTTCTAATGGGGGGAGGGGTGGGTGTGCATCATAAAACTATCATATACATGAGAAAATTACTGGATGTCTATTGGTTAAGAACTTTGTAGTTACTTTGAAGTGACTGTGCAATTAAAAACTCAGATTCTTAAATCTGATAGAATGAGAAACAATAAAAAGCCAATCAAAACTCGATTGTTTCTGTAACAACAGAAGAGGGAAGTTCAATGACATACGCATGCAATGGCGGATGACTTTTACAAGTTTTAACACAATTTTTTCATGTATATGCAATTTACCTGCTACAAATTAACATCCACTGATGTAACAAACTTATTTATAGCATACAATAATCATGATATCTCGAATTCAGTTTGGAATTAATTTACACGAGAGTGTTTTGCAAAGTGTTTCCGAATAGCGCGTTCCAGGGCCGTAACAAGCCATGAGAATGACTGGGGGGCACAAGCGAGCGCCAAATGCGCGAGCCTTCTAGGGGACCGGGGGCATGCACCCCCGGGAAATTTTGAAAATTAGTTTGTGTGAAAACGTATTTTCTGGGTTTTAAACACAATTGGAAACAAAATTAGGATGTCTAAAACTAGTAAAATATTTCCCGTTTTTCTCAGACTTGGGCAATTTACTGAACGCAACACATTTTTATCACATCAAATATATTGTTTCTATGAAGAACCAGTAAATTGAGAAAAAACTAGGGGGCACGGCTCCCCGGCCCCTCCCCTTGCTACGGCCCTGCGTTTAAGCAACGAGACGGCTACGTCAACTAGAATGGCTGCTGAATTTTTAACTTCTTTGTTTGTTTTTCTTGTTCATAAAATTCTGTTTTATTCTTCAATGTTTTCTTTAATGGCAAAAATTAGAACCCTTCATTTTTCAAACCCGGTAAACGAAGATCATGTTAGTTTATGGCCCCGTCCACAGTATTCCGTTTTCTGAAACGAAGACGGAGCTGTTTTGCTTTGCTTTAAAAACGGTTTGCGTCCACACTTATCGTTTTCGCCCCGTTTTCACCCGTCCACACTACACGAGTTTCCGACTGTCCGCCATTTTGGACACTCACGGTTGAGTGGTTTGCACCTGGTCGTGTTATTTTGGTGATGTCATCGTTTTCAGATTGCATGGTTTTCTCCGTCCACACTAGCAAACAGCGTTTTCAAACAGCATCGTACGCGTTTTCAAATCGCTCCACTCTGAAGAGCGTTTTTGAATGGCTCCGTTTTCGGCGATCGTTTTCGGCGTTGTAGTGTGGACGATAGCCGTATCCGGAGCAAACAGTCTCCGTTTGTAGTGTGAACGGGTCCTATATTTCGGCGTTCTCGTTCTCTGCGAAACCCCAAACCTGAGCTTTTCACGTTCTGTTTTTCAAGATGACGGTTGAAAAGTGCCCAGGTGGTTGCATTCCAGCGTGCGGTTGTTGTTTTCAGTAATTAAGTTCATTGTTTTGTGACGTTCTCGTTGACGTTCCGGTCGTCGTTGCTTTTAAAAGCTCCCTGCTTACAAAACTGGAAACCAGCTGGCCTCGTCCTCGTTGTTTACCAATGTCCCTGTGCATGCCGGGAAAAGAGCTTGAAAAGTTAAGTAACCAGGCCGAGGGAAGCGAACCGAAGGATGACTGGACTGGGGACGAGGTATTAGTAATTTGTAGTGCTATTTCGCATAAATACCACGAGCGATATTTCAAAGTTGGTCTACGTAATTTCACGAGCCGTTAGACGAGTGAAATTTGAAACAACTTTGAAAAATCTTGAGTGGTATTTATGCCAAATGCCACGTACAAATCATGCTATTATTTGTTTCTACTAATACCTGAGAAATTTCTGCAATGTTTATTTGGGTTTGAGACTGTCACAGGAAATTAGCTCACGAGAGCACGTTGTTTAATGGCGCGCAGGAAACTAGCTGACAAACGCACGTCACTTAACCGCGGGAAACCAGCTGACGAATGCACGTCACGTAATGGCGGGAAACTGCAACTGGCTGGTGAGCGCACGTCACTTAATTACTTAATGGCGGGAAACTAGATAACGAGCGCATGCACGCCGCTTGGCTTAATGCATGCATGGCGGGAAACTGCAATTATTTCAAAATTACACTGAAATACCACTGCTCTCGACCAATCAGATTGCAGAAATTTCTCAGGTAATGGTATAAGGGAGTTTTATCCCGTTTTGTTTTCTTTTGTTCATGAAATTCCGTTTTCTTCTTTAATGTTTTTCATAAAGGTCAAGTTAGAAGCCTTAACTTTTTAAGTCGAACGAAGTTCTCGGAGTCTCCACGGAACCCGAAGAGCTGAGCTTTTCACATTCTGTTTTTCAAGACGACGGTTGACTGAAAAGTGTCCAGCTGGCTGCATTCCAAAGTGCGGTCATTGTATTCTGTAATTAAGTCCATTGTTTTGCCGTTCTCGTTGACATTCCCGTCGTCTTTGCTTAAACTCCCTATTTATTGCTTTATGCACTTCGTCTCGGATTTGAAGAACTTGTACTAGCTGTAAATGAGTGGCCTTATTTTGCTTTTTTTTGTTTTGTTATGCAATATTGTGTTAAACGGTTTTTAAAAACAATTCTTCGGGGTTTTTTTATTCAGAATAAAACACAAACCGAGATTTTGTGTATCATCCGTAAGCTAAACAGTTCATCTGAGGTTTAAATGTATTCAGAGCAGCCTTATTTTCAGGGTTCTTGTTTTGTTATGTAATATTGGAAACTGAAAAAAAATACTTGATTTTTGCGGGGGTGCACAAAAGAGGGGGTGGGGATTTAAAATTTGATTCTTGTATTTTACCTCCTCAAAAACTTACCGATATACTAAATTATATTATTGTGCAAACAATCGTTTTTGACGCATGGATTCAGTTCTTTGACATCCGGTTGGCACCAAGTTATTTGTCTCTCCTACGCTGTTTTCCTTGATCATATGATCACTGCAGAGCCTGGCACAAGTCATGCAGCAAAACTGAGGTAAGCATGGGTAATAAGAAATGGTACAGTTTCGATAAATGAATGAATAAATATTTAAACAAAGGGCATAAAAGTTGCGTTTTACAGTTAAAAGAGAAAACTGAAACAAGGAAAAACATGACGCAGGGGTTATATTAGCTTTGCCGTTGGTTCATCTGTTGTGATTAGACGTAAAATGATTTCTGTGATGACACACGATAAAGGTTCTTGCATTCCGAGTGCCATATGGGCTATACCAAAGCTAGACTACGCAGACTATGAAATGACAAAATGTATGCGAATACGATAACTAGTTGTAGCTTTTACTAAGTACCAACGAGCAAATGCAGCCTCCGAGTTTCTCTGCGCTTCTCCAGTTGAAATGGTTTGTCATGTTTTGTCATGCTTGCAGTGTGCATTGACAATAATTACTTTTTAAATATTTCAGTATTATATGAAAAGACTGTAAAGCGAACTATTGCTAACATGCTTAATGAAAATAAAACACTATAAAAATTTACCTACGTGAAGGTTGAAGGCGCCACAATATCACTGTCCAAGACTGTGCTTTTTCAAAAGCCGATGTGCCGATTTCTGTTTTCAGTCTCAATTTTTTATCGTGTAAGAGAAGTACTTAAATTTAAATTTTCAAAAAGCTGTAGTAGCAGCAATAATTCTAATAAGAGCCTCCAGTGAACTGTTTCTACTGGATCATGGAATTGGCAAGTGCATCAACCACTGAAAAGTCAGTGAAAAACAAGATGATGCCAATGGCGGAACAAAAGTAAGACGTATGGATTAAAAAGGGGGAGTGTGTATACTATAGGGTATATTTCCACAAAAACTGTAGTGATAGCAATATAATTGTATGGTATTCTAAGGCTATGAAATGTCAACTATTCAGAAGCTTTAAGAGCCTCTAGTGAACTGTTTCTACCGTTTACTTGAGAAAGTTCATTAACCGTGCACTGAAAATTTGGAAAACAAGATGATGGGAACAGCAAGATATGAATAACAAACATACAGCAAGAATGGGAGCCTGTATGAACATGAGCTACGTATATTAGGCAAAAACCCCACAAAAACTGTCGCGGCGGCAATAATTCTGTGGTAAGTCTAAGAAATATATATCAACTATATCTCCTCCAAAGTCAATCAATCATTGAAAAGCTTGAAAACAAGATGATGACAATAGTGAAACATACGATTAAAAGACATGAAATTAAGAAAGGGAGTGTCAGCTTGAACAGCTTAACGATAATGCATATGCAATAAGGTAATTATTAGAATTACGAAGAATAGAAAGTTGTCCTTCAAAGCCAATGATAAGCATTTTCACGGGACCTAATGGAGTGCATGCCCGTAATCTTTAGAAGTGTCTAGATGTACATGATATTGAAGTGTTTGTTTCGATTACGAGAGAAAGCTTGAACTCGATTCAGTTGCATGACCAAAATCATTTCGAATATAAACGCTTAGATGTAAATCTTTGTTCAGTAATATAATATCAGTGACATTTCTATGTTAGAATCCGAATGTAAAACCAACATTATGTAACACAGCTGCATGATATGGGTTGTAAATGCTATCATTGTTCAGCCGAGCTGAAAATCAGCCAAGTGGTCTCTTTTGTTTCCTTCGACTTCCTTTCCATTTTAGACTGTCAAACAAGGAAAGTTTAGTTCGGTTAATACAATATCGATCTTTCATTATTACGGGAAATAATTTGCTTTCTCGATTTTCACTCGGTTAAAGGTCCTTCCCCCACTTTGTTGTGTTAGTTTTGATATTTTTAAAATGTGAGTGCATCTCACAAGATTTTCAGCCCAGCCCAGCCCAGCCCAGCCCAGCCCAAGCAGCTCATGGAAAGGAAATGGCTCCGGTTTTGTAACGTACTATATTAGCTCATTATTCAGTGAGTACCACGTAAATGAAACGCAAAATGCGGTTACAAAGAAACCGGAAAATTTGTTTTAATAACCGGCAATTTGCAACCGTTTAAAGTAGGTTGTTGTTGGCTGTCAACCAATCTCAAAACCCGTATTTCGAAGATTGTTCTCTTGTTTACTCGCGTATCCACAACAAACCCACACGCTGAAGTGTCGAACTTCCGGACAATATAGCCTTGGTTTCAACTCCAATGTTTTCTTATCATTTTAATATTTTTGAATGCTAAATAAAGTAAACCCATCTTCATTTTCAAAGCTTTTCCGTGTTGTGTTAAGAGCTACTGCGTGACTGTCAAAACGCCATACCGGTAAGTTAAATTAGCTTCTTGATTACCGTTCAATTTCCGTTGTGAAACAGTCGATGGTCCGTGTCGAGACACCACCCAGTTTGCTGAAAAGTTTAAAGGATCATGAAGTGACTAATATTCAGTTTATGTCTGCACGCTATGTAAGTTTTTTCGGTCGGGCTCTCCGTGAAAATGTGGCGTTGGCCATGCATATGTCGAGTGTGGTATACGCTATTTTTTTTAATAATAACCAGTAAATTTGGCCAAGGCTCATTATTTAGTCTTAATTTTTTAACGATTTGAGCCTCAAATTGTCAGTTCTTAAATTGTTCTTATTTCTATATGTGGTTTTAACAGTAGCAATGTTTTAGAATGAAGTTTGTTGTTATTATACGTTGATCATTCTTGTACCGCTGCAAACTCAAAAGCATGTGTGCTGCATGTATATGCGTGTATATAAGAACTAACTTCAGGGCCAGTATACCTGTACGTACAGAGTACAGCGTATAATTTGAGGCAATGACAATGATTAAAAGAGAAAAACTGCGAATCATTTTTATTCATTCTGTATCGTTAAGTTAAAGATCGAGGCTCAGTAATGAGTTAAAAAATATAGCTATCGGTTCTTAAACTGTTCTTACATTTTGGCCAATCTGAGCCTCGTTGTTCATATAAAGTTGTTCTAATAAAATAAACAGTGTGTAATAATTAAACAAAAATGAAACTATTTGACCTTTTACAGGAAAATGAGAAGTTGTGAATGTGGTTTTGTTGCTTGAATTTCCCCCTTTTACCTTTTCCACAAAATAGCGGAAGTTATATAGTCTTGTCTGCGGTTCGTTCACCTTTTCTGTCTGTTCTGAGAAAGTGTTACGTGATTACTGTTTATAGTTTCCCCCCGACCGTCATTTCGTATTAAAATGCTCGTGTTGATGCTGTGATTAGTTGGCTGACCAGAACTCCGCACGGGCCAGGCACGATTCAGGACTAGCAAAGCCAGTTTCTTACAGGTATATTAGTCTATAACAGATTAAGCAAATGTAGGTAAGTAAATAAGTAAATGAGTGAGTAAGTTCTGTTAGTAAATGGAAGAGTAAGTAAGTGAGTGAGTTAGTGAGTGAGTGAGTGAGTAAGTAAGTAAGTGAGTGAGTGAGTGAGTGAGTGAGTGAGTGAGTAAGTAAGTAAGTAAGTAAGTAAGTGAGTGAGTGAGTGAGTAAGTAAGTACATACATACATACATACATATTTATTTTCAAGATGCTAAACAATTACAAGAAGGAAAGGAAAAAAAGAAAGTGCACCC